>NMRB01001087.1:58045-96991 GCA_002633025.1 Notospermus geniculatus | reverse complement strand
TAGATTCACCTATGATAAAAATTTGGAGGTGATCCAGTCATTAGTTCAGGAGTTATTGCACTTTTTGTGTTTTTGGTTTCTGCCACCTGGTGGCCAAGCTAAGAGTCGAATCGGACCGAAACTTGGTGTCATAGGTCACCTGACCTAGGGGTATATATGTACCAAGTTTCAGGCCAATAGCACCTGCGGTTACGAAACGTGCCACATAAAAGCAAAATTTTGAACTTTGACCTCTGACCTTGAAAAGTAGGTCAAATCAAAAACCCGTTATATATGTAATGTACCCTCATTACATACACCTATGATAAAAATTTGGAGGTGATCCAGTCATTAGTTCAGGAGTTATTGCACTTTTTGTGTTTTTGGTTTCTGCCACCTGGTGGCCAAGCTAAGAGTCGAATCGTACCGAAACTTGGTGTCATAGGTCATCTGACCTAGGGGTATATATGTACCATGTTTCAGATCAATAGCACCAGCGGTTACGAAACGTGCCCTGCTAACGGACGACGACGACGACGGACGACGACGACGTTGGACGCAGACCCACGACAAGAGCTCACTCCAGGTGAGCTAATAAAAACTTGTAAGATTTTCATTTTTGCCACCTAGTGACAAAATCAAGAATCAGATTGCACCGAAATTTCATATGTGAGTTACTACAACCTACCATACTAGAACCCTCTGAAGTGTTTCACAAAACACTCCCAACTGGCAAAAATACATTGTAGGAATCACATCGCACTGAAAATCGTACCTGAGCTAGATTTTCTCGATCCATCAATAACTAAAAGGCGCTATCCAATCTCACAAGGGAAAAATTTTACGACCGCATGCAAGCATGGCAGACCATCACGAAAGGCGCCAAAACAGCATTAAGCCCTTTTGGCCTATGGGCCAAGTGGACTAAAAATTTGGAGATTACCCAGTCACTGCTTCAGGAATTATTGCACTTTTTGTGGTGTTGGCCACCTGGTGGCCAAGTCAAGAATCAAATCTGACCAAATCTTGGTGTCGTAGGTCATTTAACTAGTGGTATATACATGTACATGTATGTACTAAGTGTCATATAGATAGCNNNCCCCCCCCCCCCCCCCCCCGTTACAAAACGTGCCATGCTAGACTACGACGGACACTGCATGACGACAATAGCTCACTATAGCTTTTGTGATTTTAAAATCTGTTCCTCAGCAAATCACAACAACCTAGCAGTACATACTTACATACAGTCATCTGCAGAAGTTTAAAACCATTTGTTAATTTTTTTGATTTCGCTATCATTGCCCTTCATTACAGTATATCATTGAATGACTGCCTAACATTTAGGTGGTGATCCACAGCATCAGAGTTGTGCTGTGACGCCATGATTTTTGCATTTTGCAGACGGAGGCAAGTCTTGTATAATAGTTTATCTGCATAGACAGACAAGGAAAACCAATCTGAGTCTGCTGGGTCAAAGGGCAATAGGATTTGTTGCAGCAAGACATCCTCTTGCTGATTGGATATATTGAGTAGCCCTTCTGTTGATGCAGGTTCACCATTTAGCTTTTCCCTATCTATCTCTACAGGTAAATTCTCAAGACTTGCCTGAACAAAATCCTACTCTCATACGGACTCATCGCACTCCTCTGATGTAGATGGATTACCACCCAAAATGTGTTATGTGATCATTCTATGACATAATGCATTTACAAGTGGTCTTCAGTTTGCAAATTACTTTATTTACAAAATTCCAGCTCGATACCTCAAACATCAAAACTGTACATTCCTTCGAAGTTTTTCACAGAATGTCCCCACAGGCTATAATGGGAATCACATTGCACCCAAAATCAAACTTGAACCAGAATTTGTGGTCATACAAACACATGCATTGCAATATGAAAATTATATGTCAAAAACTGAATCCGCTATCCAGCTCAAAAATGAAATGGCCAGGGCCATTGTGCTCACCTCTGTAATAAGTCTCCATGGTTAAGTGTGAAACTGTGACTCTCATGGTCAATGTTGAGTATCAGAACAGAAAAGTTAAAGCTGAACACACCAAGAAGTATTTTATGATCTGATCAGTATTATCAGTCAATGACATAAACTCAGGTGATGGCACGTCCAGAAGGAGTACAATTTCCGAACACAATGAATACAAGTGGTATTTGTGAACAAACTGCTTTCCTGTCTAGGTCACAGATGTCAAAAATTCTATTTTTCAAGATGGCCACCTGGTGGCCACACGTGACGTTGGTTGGGACTGAAATTTTAGCAGGAATGTACAGGATACTTGCATAGATATTTAGACAACATTGAAACATTGTAACATTTACTACGGATGAGATATGGCCAAAATCAATTTTTCAAGATGGCCGCCTGGCAGCCATGTTGAGGTCCAATCGAACCGAAATTTGGCATATAACTAGACGGTACCAAGACACATATTTAGGCACGGTTAAAGCATCCTAGCTACCCCTATTTATGAGGTGTGGGCCGAAGTCCATTTTTCAAGATGGCTTCCTTGGCGGCCACATTTGACGTCGAATCTCACTGAAATTTACCATATATTTATATGGTACCTAGATACATATTTTGACAACGTTAAAACATCCTACCTACTCCCATTTATAAAATGTGGGTCAAAGTCCATTTTTCAAGATGGCTTCCTGGCGGCCATATTTGAAGTCCGATCGGGTTGAAATTTGGTGCATTTGTGCAGGGTGCCTTGATATATCTTCACACCAAATCACAACGCTCTATGTCAAATAGCCATGAAATGTGCCACCAAACATTGAATTTTGAACTTTGACCTCTGTGACCTTGAAAAGTAGGTCAAATCAAAAACCCGGGATTTATGTGATGTAGTCTCATCAGAGGAACCTACCATAAAAGTTTCGTAGTTCTAGCTAACAGTTTTCAGGAGATACGGCCAAAAGAAGGTTTTCACAAAGCGCCACCTACAGGCCAGAGTGTACAAGCAGCGGCGCTAAGTTTCGGTCCAGAGATAGTTTTTACCATAGGGTACCTGTACACCAAATTTCAAGTTTGTAACCCAAGCGGTTTAGAAACGTGCCACCCCTGTTAACGACGACGACGGACGACGACGACGATGACGGACGACACACCATGAGAGAAGCTCACCTCACAGAGGTGAGCTAAAAAGTTCATGATCTTGATTTCATTTGGCAAGTTTCCTAACCATCCAGAACTGTATCTCTCCGAATTCGTCTGACTGCCACATCAAACATGTCAAAGTCCTTTTCTACAGACAAGCACTGCCTGTTACTCTGAAGTGCTGCTGCAGCAAGTGTACCTGCAAAATAGAATACCATGTAAACACCAAACACATACATTTGATTTACATATGCCATTTTTGATGACCTCATATTGATGGTCTTCTCCAACATTTCTTGTGTATATGTGTATTACACACTGAATACAGGAAGTTCACCGTTTATTGGTCTTCTCCTGGAAAATTTCTATGTCCAAAAACTAGGGCCACAAAGGGAGGCCTAGGATGAAGAGTATGAACTCGAGATCACTTTCGTGGCAAGTTTTCGGCCAAGTACACTATGGATTGATTTTGGGAGGAATCAACTGTAATAGGCCCGCATTGATCAATTTCACAAACGCCCGCCGGGGGTACCGGTAATTGGGAATTCATGGTTCTCAGATGGATCACATTTTGTGGATTTACTCAGTTATTTGGTTGTTTCATGACATGTCCTCAAGATCAACCATGAATTACCCCTCACCGCCATTTGTGAAATTGCCACGAAAGTGATCTGACCTTTATACCATTCATAGGCCTACCAGGCCTCCCATAGTGAGCCTAGTTTTTGGACTTTGAAAGTTTCCACGAAAGACCAATAAACTGTGAACTTCCTGTATTTGATTATTAGCCTAACCATTCTCTTCATCCTATTTCACTGGATTTCATGACTCAATTTTTAGATTTTATATCCTAATGCTTGATGTATCCTCCCCTTTTCAAAAGTGCACCTATTTTATTTGAAGGGTATTTACCTGTTCCACAGCATGGTTCATACACAAGCTGCCCAGGCAAGGTAAATCTTTCTATAAGCTGTTTCATCAGAAGTAATGGCTTTTGTGAATGAAGAGCCACCTCGCCATCAATGTTTTTTTCCCGCGGCTCTTGGGTATCGATCAAAATATAATTCTCCCTGCACCCGTGCAAGAACTTTTTCAGGCACTTTTCGTGAGCGTCTTCGGAATAGAAGGCAACCACAGCTTCATCAACGCAATTGGTCATCGCTGAATTGCCTGTAAAATTTAAAAGAAATATGTCTTTAAAAGCGGTTCTCAAATCAGGGACTGCAAAATCTAACCCATGATATTGGAATTTAATGTTGACCTTAAATTTTTGAAAAATCTGAAAATTATGTTGAGTGTTTAAGGTATGTCATACTTACTTGTGCTTTTAATGAAAGAATTCACAATGTAAAGTCTTTCTGTCTTAAAGAACATCTTGTCTTCCGTTATTGGCCTTGAATGTTCCTGAATCCATTTTGTTGGGCCAAGCAACACTAGTGTCGATTCCTTTGTTTCTCTGCCGATTACCATGTTGCGGTAGGCCACAATCCATTCCTGGATGTCATTTTCTGTCCACGACTGAAAGGAGAAGATACAGTAAGTATAAAGCTACTGAAAATAAAGAAACAAATGTGACCCGTGACAGCGAAATGAGTCGGAATGCGCCAGAAACACCGAAAATGACACCAGAGAACAATTACAGAAACGGACAAAGTCAATTTGTAACCCGCTAAAGCGAAACCCGGAATATGTCGCTGTGAGCTTGGCAGGTTGAGACGAAATGTTTGTCAATTTCAATATTATCTGTCTATTGTGAAATCTGAAAGAATCTATTTCTTCCATTCTCTCCTGGTGTCATCTTAGTTCGTTGAGGTTCACCTTATGAGTGACATATGCCTGGGGCGACCAAATCGAAACTCCGATAGCACTAACAGTGCCTAACAGAAAGGTTTGCAATGCCTTTTACCACTACAGAATTTCTCTGATAGGCCCTGTTGGTGCTGTCGTAATTTTGATTCGGTCGGCCCTGGTTTTGTCAGAGCGGGTCACAATTCCACAATGGAGAGACACTGCTGAAACCAACAAAATTTTGGTACACCTTTTGTCTTCTTCTGTGCGCATTCTGACTCATTTTAAGCCCGGTGGTCGAGTGGTTAGCGCGCTCGACTACCAACTGTGCAACGGGTCGGCGCAAGTTCGACTCCGGGCGAAGGCATGTACAAAAAAAATTGTGACACAGAAATGCAGGGTCCGTCGGATGGGACTAAAAGCCGTGGTCCCTTGTACCTGAGTGTCTATGCCAGGGCAAGTACGACCCCACGCAGGTTGACTGTAGCCTGTCGTGGACTCCATACTTCCGGCAAAAATCCAACAGGGTTACGAGGCCGGTAATGATATACATTTTGCTGTCACGGTCACAAATCTGCTCACCTGTGTGACATATGCACATTCAAGTGGACAGTTCGATTCTGGCCAAAGGCCTAGGACATGCCCGCACGAGGCAGGCATTACGCTGTAGGCGCACACAGAACAGGGGGTCTGGGGGCCCTTCCCCTAGAAAATTTGAAATGCCATATGCCCTGAGATGGGATTTCAGCCATATTCTGACGAAATAAATGAACATATCATTGTTATTTTGACTAAGCATTTCACGTCGGTCAAATCTGATGGGATCGCCGTCGCCGCCGCCATCAATCTTTCATCATCTGACGCGCACATTAGTCTACGATCTGGCCAAAACTTCACGTGCACATAAAGGTCATCTAGAGGGAGCCACATAGCACATTTGAGCACTCTGGGTCAAGTCATTCCTGAGTTATAGCACATTTGATGATTTTCGGGTTACGCCACCTGGCGGCCATATTGGAAGTTTAATCAGGCCGAAAGTTGACGTGCTTGTAAAGGTCATCTAGAGGGAGGTAAATATCAAGTTTTAGCACTCTGGGTCAAGCCGTTCCTGAGTTATAGCACTTGGATGATTTTCAGGTTACGCCACCAGGCGGCCATATTGGATGTCCGAACGAGCTGAAACTCGGTATTATCGAAGGTACCCCTCTAATACACGTTTATGCAAGATATGAAGACGCTTGGTGAAATAATGAAGAACTGTGGCAGATTTGTTACTTTTGTCGAACTTTGACCTCTGTGACCTTGAAAAGTAATCAAAAACCCGTTATATATGTTATGTATCCTAATTAGATACACCTATGATAAAAATTTGGAGATGATCCAGTCATTAGTTCAGGAGTTATTGCACTTTTTGTGTTTTTGATTTTGGCCACCTGGAGGCCAAGCCAAGAAGCGAATCGGACCGAAACTTCATAGGTCATCTGACCTAGTGGTATATATGTACCAAGTTTCAGATCAATAGCTCCAGCGGTTACGAAACGTGCCCTGCTAACGGCCGACGACGACGGATGCTGCACCACGACAAAAGCTCAAGGGTGAGCTAAAAATTTGGAGTTGATCCAGTCATTAGTCCAGGAGTTATTGCAGTTTTTGTGGTGTTTGTTGCTGCCACCTGGTGGCCAAGCAGAGTCAAATTGGAACGAAACTTGGTGTCAGAGGTCATCTGACCTAGGGGTATATGTACCAAGTTTCAGATCAATAGCTCCAGCTGTTACGAAACGTGGCCTGCTAATGGACGACGACGACGGACGCTGACCCACGACAAGAGCTCACCCCAGTTGAGCTAATAAAATCAATAAGATTTTCCAAAGCTTATAATAGAAAACGTTAACAATTTTTATAGAAGCTCGGGGAATGTATTCCCCAAATCCATATTTCAGTAAAAGCAGCAAACACCAGTAGCTGGCATACATCGGTTGTTTAACATAATTAGGGTATTTTCTCTCCAGTCTAAAGTACGTTCAAATTATCTGGACCCCGATGGGCATACCCGTAGGCCTATATCATTGAAACCTCCGGTGAGCGGACAACAGAATTTACCGTAGTTAACTCTAAATGGTCCAACACAAATTGTTTTCTAACCAGCTGAACCTTGGTTCGAAGTAGAACATGCAACTAGGCCTTGATTCGAAATTGGAACACAGGCATGGTGCATGGGATTGGCTGGAAGCGTCCTGTCAATCAAACGTATTTCAATAGCCCGACTTCACCAACAATACCAAGGTCTGCCTTACAATCAAAGGTTCCTCCCATTGGGGTCCAGATGATTTAAACATACTTTACATGGATTTACATGCATTTGTTTTAAACTTTTACCTCCTTTGGATCTAAAACTGTAAGGGAAACTCCAGTTCTTTCACCGAACACAGCGTCAAACACATCCCCTGTAACGTCTTTCACATCGTCGTTGATAACGACAGCTTTGACATCCTTTGCTCGTATTACTTTCCTCTTCTCTGTCTCCTCCGTTTCCTTTGGAGTTCTTATGTAAGTCCTGAAATAAACATTATTATCTATAGCTTGAAATAATGCAATGCTGTGAAATTTAGTAATGCTGAATGCACGCTGGTGACTCAGCTTTTTTTCATACGCGATTTTACTCATGCATAACTAATCGTGTTGACTATTTTTGCAGTTGTTCCGGCCCTTCTATTTGCCGCGTACGAAAAAAAGTTGAGTCAGCAGCGTGGAATGGGGCAATCCAGAATGTAGTTAAACCTGTCGATAACAGGGGTCTCTACTGTTCTATAAGTTATTCTATCCACTTCCTGTTCAGTGATTTAGTTTCATGATTTATCAGTTCTTTGGGAAGTTTCACCTTGACCTCTGACCTTGACCTATGATCACCAGGGTCATTGCATAATCGAAATTGGTATCCTAAATAACCTAAATATGGGTGTTATCAAACATCTACTGCTACCACAGACAGATCAAGTTTGACCTTGACCTGATCATCAAGGTCACTGCATAATCGAAATGGGCATCCTCAATATCCTAAGCATGGGTGATATCCATCCTCCCACAGCAGGGGTTTTCACCTCGCTCCTCTTCATCCGCTCACACAAACCCCTGCCGACATTCGCCAGAATCGTTGGAGTATCAAAGCCATTCCAGCAAATGTTCATCCCCACCATCTCATCCCAAGTTGGCCAGTGATTGATACACATGAACTACGCAGGTTTGAACAAAGCTGACCCAGCAGGTCAACATGAAATAACTCCAGCGACGCATCTGTTTGGCGACGTGTGGCCTGAGAATGATATACATTCTGTGCGATAAGTGTAGGATAGGCTGAACTCAACTTAGTTTGAATCGAGCGGTGTAATTAGGTTAATGGTCGGCATGGGTCAGCATAACCAATGTCAGCTGCTTGGCTGTGAATATTACAAGGGCCGTTATACATGTATACGCGTAACTGATCTCTAGTTGGGGTTAGGTGGGGAAGCTGAGGTACTTCAGCACTGTGTTGTGCGTGACACTACGATACAATCTACGTGTAATGCCTTTCATCTTAAGGTGACTCAGAAATGGCGTTCACTGATTGGGCGCATTTTCTTGTGCGCCAAATACCCCAGCAAATCAGGCGGATGTCCTCAGGGGTTTGTCTGCGGTGACGAAGGGAGCGAGCAGTAAGAACACCTGATATTCTCAGGATGGGGTGATATCATGTCTCTACCTCAACCACTGGCATAGATATTTCAAATTATCAAGTTTGAAAATATCAAAATCTTGTGATAATCTAAATCACCCAGACACATGAGGCTGAGAATTTTAACACAGTCCTGTCCTTGGATAAGCAGGCACGTACTAAGACTTGTTTCATGTTGATCTGTTGACAATGTTTCCAGTTGTCTCAAAATATCAAATTTTGTGATCTATTGAATGTCGATATCACCATGACCCCAACATCTCCGATCAAAAGTAATCAGCTCATTTGATTCCTAGGTTATACAACAGCAATGCAGAGCATGGCATATGCCCCCGACTGGTATGTTATTTGTGGGCGAAGCAATCTTAGGTTAACTGACGGAAACCCGATTTCAAGATGGCCACCATAGCCGCCATCTTGGCCACCATAGCCGCCATCTTGGATGGGCGGCAGAGCTGGTCATCGAAAGGAACCTTCCCCCCATAGATGCAAACCCTCACCAAAAAATTCAGGTTTATCGGTTGAGGTATTCTCAAGTTATTCAACGGAAACCGATTTGAAGATGGCCACCATAGCTGCCATCCTGGATGGGCAACAGAGTTGGATGTCAAAAGACAGAACTGCCGCAGTCGATCTGGGGTGGCTGCAATCACCGCAAACCAATCGCAAGTATACCACAACGGAATCGTGCCAGTGGATCCCCCACTGGTTTTTTTTCGGACACTATAATTCACAAGCCAATCAATCGCATTGCACGCTGATTGGTGAGTGGCACTTATCTGCCCACCCAGTGTACATGTGACCAATGGTATATTCGAAGTCAACCTTACTTCAACATGGCCAAGATAACAAGCTTGAAAACCTACACAGGTCAGTTGATAATCCATGTTACAGTTACCTAATGACGTTAGGGTAAATTGGTTTACTTTCCATAAGCCCACAGCAAATCCAAGGTTTTGCTCAGTCAACTGGTTATACTGTGTTTTGTGGTTTAATCATTGTGTGCAAATAAGCGCGGCCTTACAATCGAACTCTTCAATGGTACTAAACTAAACGAATCTACTTCAACCTCAGTTCACTCACCTGAAACTTTCTGGCATTCCCTTTTTGAAATTTTCCCCAACAAACTCAAGAAGATTTCCTCGCTGGGTTTTTTCCGGGAACTTTTCTGTTGCTTCCTCCCAGCTTTTAGAGCCCGATCCATCGACGAAGTTCCTTTGTATTTCCTGAAATAAGTATAAAAATAATTCCACTAATTGAATCCACTTTCACCTGAAAATCCCCCATCACTGACACTGCTTTAGCTCAATAGTACAGTTTTGTACATCTTATGTCATGTGGAGTTTATGTCCCAGGTGCATGTAACATTCCTGCTGACAGCAATTTGGAAGGGCATGTTCTTTTTCGGAACATTTTTCCCAACTAATTTTTCATTTAGTTGCACGTGTTTGATTTTCATGATAACTTCAGGTATAATATTTTGTAACGTGAACTACATAACCATGAAAGAAAAATGTCACATTAGTTTCATTAATTAGGAAAACAGAGAGCATTTGCAAAATGTCCGAAATGAGCATGAAAACAGTGAAATTATTCCCTAATGTTTGTTGTACTGGGAGAGTAATGGTATTATTTATCATTCATCATAAAGTCATTACTAAACATATTGGTTTTGCTGAAATATTTGCAAAAAATGTGTGACTTTTTTCATTTCCCTATTTATGTGGGGGGAGAACAGAACAGCACATCTAGGCCTGTCAGATTTGAATGGAATGCTGTGGTAAAGATTATTGTCAATATCAGTGAAGTGGTTTATTGGTGTGCATAAGGTCATAAAAGGGAAACTTGAATTTGACGTCCCGCCGATCACATACGCCTGGCCACATGTCATGGTTGATTATACATGTTGTAACTGATATTGATCATAATCTTTACCACAGCATTCCATTCAAATCTGACAGGCCTAGATGTGCTGTTCTGTTCTCCCCCCACATAAATAGGGGTGCAGAAATGAAGAAAATCACAGATTTTATGCAAATATTTCAGCAAAACCAATATGTTCAGTAATGATTTTATAATGAATGATAAATAATACAATTACTCTCCCAGTACAACAAATATTAGGGAATGATTTCACTGCTTTCATGCTGATTCCAGAAATTTTGCAAATGCTCTTTGTTTTCCTAATTAATGAAACTAATGCCACATTTTTCTTTGATGATTATGTAGTTCACATTATAAAATATTATACCTGAAGTTATCATGAAAATCAAACACCTGCAACTAAATGAAAAATTAGTTGGGAAAAATGTTCCGAAAAAGAACATGCCCTTTTATAATCACGAAGTAATTTTTAATCCATTGTTTTACTTACAGTCAATTTCAAAATCTCCTCTGCTTCTTTCACAAAGGCTTTCATGTCAATTTCGCTTGACACTATACGTTCCATCAATTTTTGAAGAGTGTCGTCTGACAGTCTTACAGCCTTTGCAAATTTGCACAATGCAATGTCGACGACACCAGTTTTTCGTTCTTTCAGTGTCAACTTTTGCCCTTTCAGTTGTCCATTTTCAGCCATCTTCATCACATCTTCCCACGTGGTGTATACATCATTTGGCAAACGTGCAAGTTTTGAAATCACCTCTCGTTCTCTTCTCTGAAAAAGTTGAAAGGGATGGTCTTAACTAAACGGTATCCATGGCCCAATGATGTCATGACCCCACAAGTCACAGTCCCAAATCTGCCATTCGATCCACTCTCTTGGAACAGGCCATGATACATGTATGCGATAACAATCATGATGTTACTAGTCAACTGGTCCTTCTGACGGCTCGCCGCCATCTTGGCGCCATCTCTGTCATCAAATCCTAGCGGTATATCATGGAACAAATCTAGGATTGCCAAGTTTCAACTCAAATGAACATGACTTGCAAGTGTAAACACCCCATGCACATGGTGTGCCAAACATATTTGCCACAATGATGTCATGGGAATCCCAGTGTGGTACCCCTCACTCATTGGATGATGCCCTATACAGGTCATACATTCCCAGTCACTGATCTCTTTTGGCTTCCCGCCAAAACATCATCAGGCCGGCTTAATTTGATTGATGGCTCCGTTGGAAATCTCACTAGGCCTAGTTTGCTAGGATGAGTCACCAATGATGACATGCCAAGACAAAGTTATGCATTTTATTACTGAAGTTTACGTGAAGATGGTTGAGAATGTTTTTTGCACACCACCTGGCAGTTTCAAGCTAACCACCTACCATCAACACTAACCACAAGGTGGGATACTAAAATTCCAGTGAAATGACTGTTTTTTAGTAAATACAGTCATTTCACTGGAATAGTGCCAGGCAGCAATGGAGCGTTGCTCGGTGCATCGAACAGATCAGGGGAAAGTAGGCCAATCAGGAAAAGGACAGATGAGTGCCAAGTTACCGACTCGCGATCAAGTCACGATAGCTTGGAGTTTTTGCTGCAGTCATTTTTTGCCGAAATCAGCAATGTTACCCCCATAGATGAACAAAGTTTGCCACATTTTGATTTTTTGTCCTTCGCCACAGTGGCGAGAGCTGATGCATGTAGCGAGCGCCACAAACAACTTTTCCTCGCCATGGCGAATGCTAGCGGAAGCCCTGACAATCTTGATCCATTCCCAAGTTACAGTATTTTGATGATTTTGGGGTTATGTCACCTGGCAGCCATAACTGGATATTTGATGATCGGGCAGAGACTTCACATGCACATAAAGGTCATTTAGAGGGAGTCACAGAGCACATTTGAGCACTCTGGGTCAAGTCACTCCTGATTTATAGCACTTTGATTATTTGGGGGTTGTGCCACCTGTTGGCCATATTGGATGTCGAATCGGGCCGAAACATGTGCACATAGATTATCTAGATGTACAGTACAGGTCACAATTGACATCCCTATGGCTTCGCGTAAGTTACACGTAAGTTACGAGTAACTTACGGGTAACTCACGGCTTTGGTTTCGCGCAACTCACCGCGTAACTCGCCAAAATCGCGCAACTCGCCTCGTAAATCGCTGTGTAACTCACCGCGTAACTAGCGTAATTCGCGTAACTCACCTCGTAAGTTACGCGGTGAGTTGTTGCGTAAGTTACGAGTGACTTACGCGTAACTTGCGCGAATTTAGGGATGTCAATTGTGACCTGTACTGTAGCCACATATCAAATTTGAGCACTCTGGGTCAAGTCATTCCTGAATCACATTCACGATTTTTGGGTTACGTCACCTGTGGCCGTACTGAATGTCCAATCTGGCTGAAACTTCATATGACAGACGACGGATGCTGCACCATGCTAAGATAAGAGGTCACCACAGCCGAGCTAAAAAGCATGTTGCCTGCATGATAACCAGCTTAGCCTCATGCTCAATCATGCTCACCAGCACTTTTCCAGTTCATGCCAAGGAACTTACTGAGGTCTCAATGCCCTTGTATACTTTTGCACATGAAGTCAGCCATTCATCATCGTTTGAGAAATTGTTAGACGGATCGTTCCGCCATCTTCTACAGAACTGCACCTGAAATCATAAAACCCTCTGGTCAATATGCATGCATCATCTCCTGGATATACTGGATATACTTTTTAATGTCTTATTTCAGGGGATATATCGGGTGTCCAAAAAAACTGAACCGCTTTTTGACAAGTATTTTCTCAGCAACAGATAAACTGAATTCATTGGAAATTTTCACAGAGTAACCCCAGGGTATCAACAAAGTCTGCAAAATACCTAAGAGAGTCGTCGAAAATTATGAGAGTATTGTCAAAATTCAAAACAGCATGTCAAAAAATCCAATATCAGAGCTGTGCAATGTGACCTTTCATGTTTATGCAGGTGTTGACATGCTGTTTTGAATTTGACAATACTTGCATAATTTGCTACCGACCTCCAAGATATTTCACAGACTTGGTGATGATACCATTACTCTGTGAAAATTTGCAATGAATTCGGTTTATCTATCGCTGAGAAAATACTTGACAAAAAAAAGTGGTTCACTTTTTTGGGACACCCGATATATAGCACGTACACTTGCGGAATTGTACAAATAGGTAACTCATCATGTAATAAAGTAGTCCCTTGGCGCACACCTGTACAGGGGAGGGGGTTGAGCCAATGCTTACAAGGTGTGTACAGGGGTTAGGGGGTCTAAAAATTGGCGTACGTACTTAATGGATGCTCTCAAACGAGGGAAGAAAAATTATATGCCACAAAACACAGTCATGAGTCAAGGCTTACTGAAATTGACAAACAGTAACAGTTGTTCTCAGCGTGCCAGCCATTGAGCAATTTTACATTTCGCTATTTTTTTGAGTGAGGACCTCAAATTATTTTTGCAATTATTCACAGAAAACTACATGTAGACTGCTCAACACCCAACACAACTGTACTTGCCTTCTGTTTCAAGGTGGTCATCCTCCTGTTTGCCCCTTTGGTGTTGTGGTTGGAGCTGATTACCATTTGGAGCTCTTTGCTCAAACCCGCATACACCACACATCTCCTTGAACGAAAGGCTTCGTTCTCACCTGCAAGCCTCCTGCAGGCTGCCACCATGTGCTGTCCTCCCAGTATCTGATACTGGTAGCCATTACGCTGCAAATAAAAATTAATATTGCAAGGTAAGAATAACATTCCAACTTCATCTACCAGATGCACTATCAGGGACATAAAAAAACATCATCAATCGGCTTTGAGGCCAAGGCCCAAGATTTCTGATCACTATTCACCACTCAAACCAAGATGTCGACATTCAAAAGGGGTACAACTCGGCAATTTGTTTTGGTTCACACCACAAAAACAAGTCGCCCATGGGCGATGCGCTCAGCTGACATATGAAGTTATTGATGAAGCAGTTCTCAAGTTATGGAACAGAATGCCCCATCCAAGGTCGCCACCTGGCAGTCATAGGCCTAGGCCTACTGGAAGTTGGAGCACGACAACCAAAATCAATAGGATGCATGATCTGACACGAAATGACACTATGTGTGCAATAAGAAGCTGAATGACCAAGCCGTTCTCAAGTTATGTAGCAGAGCACAAAGTCCAAGACGGTCACCAGTTTGGCCATGCCATTGGAAGTTGGAGCTGATGATGATATCACATTTATAAAGCATGGTGAGCTGTTGTGCAGAAAGGCTGTTCTTGCTTCTTTGGTCAGTACAAGCCCACAGGAATTCCGAAGTTTGACATCATCCACAGACAGCATAAAATGGTGACATTGCTTTCCAGTCAGCACAAGCCCACAGTAAGTAGTTTGACACCATCAACAGAAAGGATAAATGATGACATCATCAAGCGGGAAATTCAAATAAAAACCCGTTTCATATTTCTACAGATTTGCCCCCTGGTGGACAAACATTGAAAAATTTACCCCCACAGAATGTGAAGAAACAATGGGGTACCAGCAGACCTAATCCGCGACGCGGCGCTGACTATCAACTCGGTCATAACTGCGTCACTGAAAGTGAGGCTAACGTTATTTTCCAATTTAAATTCTCAATAGCACACCCTGTTTCTAGGCCAAATATAACTAAAACATTGCACTCAATTTCTGATTTTACTTTTCTATCATTAAGTACAGAACTGCTAAAATATATCTTATTGCTTTTGAGGAAAAATCCCTGCGGGAACATGATGAATTTAATCGATAAAGTTGACCATTTTAGCGTAAACGACAGGCGAATGGTCGACGTCATGGGTTGTGAATGACGCAGTTTTTGTAACGTCAGAATCACGCACGACGGCTGATGACGTTCAACAATCGCAAAGGCATGCGCACCTGCGTTTTAACCGAGTTGATGATCAGCACGTCCTTTTGTTTGCCTGTACCCCATTAAGCTATGCAACCTAACAATTACAGTTTGATGCATTTTCTCTAGACTGAGTTATTTGGATTTTTCATTTTACGGAAAATGCCCCCTGAAGAGCAGAATATAGGTCAAATTGCAAAAATTGTTGGTTCTGCTTTGAGTCCTCCCTGGGGCCTACCTCTCCACCAACTTTCATAACCCTGGGATTTGCGGTTATGAAACGTGCCAGTTTAACGGACGACAGACACACAGACAGACGGACACCACTCAGTATACATATGACTAGGGGACCTTTGGTCAGCTGAGCTAATAACCATTGTACTATTACTAACTGACCTGTGTTTCTTTGAAATTGTCTCTTGAAACATTCTTCAGGTAGACAGCTGGAGGTTGGTATGCTTCATCGTTGTAATCGCGCATGCTTTCCACCAGACTGTCGACAAACTTTTCGTCGATATCACGGATCTGATCCACCTCCTCTAGACAATTGATGTTTATGTTGAAATTTCCTACAAAACCCAATCAATAGCAATGTTGGCATTTGTAAGACAGACTAAACTTTTGATGAAGACAATCCTATACCCATTGTTGCAATCAATTTAGTCGCAGTGTGTGTAAGCATAGTGGGGGATTCTCAACTTGACTTCTATACATTGCGAGGGTGCATTATGGGAAATTACCAGTATGTGTTGTGGATGACACTCAATGCCATAGGGAGCATCCATTAAGTACGTACGCACTGAGGGGGGAGGGGTTCCTATGAAAAAGCGTACACTATGCGTACGGGGAGTGGGTGTATATGGTATTGCGTATGGGGGGGGGGGAGTGGGTGTATTGGTCTTGCATACGTACGCAACCCAAGAACCATTCTGAAGAAACAAGAGCAAAGCGTGTGCAAATCCCACCGAACGAAAGTTACCTTCATTGAAATTTTGCGAGCCGGGATATTCGAGTCAAATGTTCCAGGGTCCACGTCATCGTCAAAGGTTATCACAGGTACAGACATGACAGATACATGTAGTGCGCAACAAACCTTCCTTGAAAATACTGACTCAAAATTTGCTTTCATTGCTAAGTTATAGGCCAGAAGGGATATTTGTGTCAAAGGTCACAGGGTCAAGGTCACATCGCGATGGTTGCGGTGCGTGAAACACCTTTGACTGCTCACACACCTTGCCTGAAAATACTGGCCCAAAATCTGCCTTCGTTGGAAAGTTATAGGCCGGACTGCCGGAAGGGATATTTTATAGGCCAGAGGTGATATTGTGTCAAAGGTCACAGGGTCAAGGTCAAAGGTCGCATCGCGACGGTTGCGGTGTGCGACAAAAGTTATAGGCCCGGACGGACTGACAGCCGGACTGATCGACTGACTGACTGATGGACAGACACACAGGGGTTTCTCTATTCTCTTACGTTCGAAGGGATAATAAAAAACTGCTTGAATGCAGTTAGATCCCATGAACAAAATAGGGAATCATATTGGTAATTGCACGATACAGGAACTTACACAAAATAATCTCGACTTGGTTTAAGATGTCACCCCGCTGTGAGGTTAGCAGTTTCCCGCATCAGGTTCCCGCGTGTGCGCCATGCCTTAGCGTAATGCTTGCACAGATCACACGCCATCTGACTTAAAGTTGCGCTGCAGTGGTACTGGATGAAGTACTAAAAGTAATTCAACGAGTTTTGTCTGCTAGCGTACGCAGACGAGAGGGGGTTGGGGTGGGGTCAATGCGTACAAGGTGCATACAGGGGGGGAGGGGTATAAAAATTGGCATTTTAGTTTGTACGTACTTAATGGATGCTCCCATAGTGTACTGTCGATTTGAGTGGTGCTGATCTAATTCAAAATCATGAGAACATTGATGGGGTATGGATGCAATTCAACCAATCTTTGCTCTTTCTGCAACCTATAGCCTATTTTAATCAATTAACAAAGTTCTTACCTAAGCATGCACTTGCAATGACGTCCTTATCTCCAGTTCCTTCAACAGCAATCTTCTTTTTTGCAGGCCTTACCAATTCTGGTACGTCTTGTTTTCTTTTCCTACACAAATAAATGCAACATGTTACAAATCTGGTGCTCAGTCGCAGTGCCGGGGTAGAATATTTTATGGCCAAAGGGGCACGGCAAACCTTGCCTAGAATTTTGTCCTTCATGCACCAAAAGATCATGACATCGATGACCAATGTGGATGAAGTGAGATTAAGTGTAAGTAAATATCTCCTTACTGGTTCAAGAAATCAAGCAAACAAATTTGATATGACTGGTAAGTGCATTCTTTCTGCATTACAGCCAACATGGCCAAACAGATTCTACAGCCAAATAGATTCTACAGAAATTCAGTCAGGGTTTTGAGAGAAATGAAGAATGCTGAATTCGGTCACTTGAATGAATGTGTGACGGGCATGAATCGCTCCCGTGCTCAGCGTGTTCGTGGGCGTGATGCAGATTTTATAACGCCAATGAATGGTTCTTCGGGCGTTTTTTATCATGCTACTTGGCGAAAGTTAGAAGAAGGAAGTTTTAGACTTACCGTGTTTCCTTTGGTGTCCTATTTTCCAGCATATCTTCCAACTCTGTGTCTTCTTTGTCACCACTTCCACTGTCATCAAAATCATACACGGACATCCCGTTTTCTACCCCTCCAGCCCGTTGGCTACTTATGTCAGTGCTGGTGGATGACTTCTTACTTGATTTTTCAATGAGCTGTTGCAGTTCCTCTCCTTGAATCATGTTCTGTAAAAAAAAGGAAAGAGTGCCATTTTCTAGGGAGCCTACACTTAGATTTTGGAAATAGGTCCCTTCGAAAGTCTTAGGCGGGTAATAACAATATCCTGGCCCCAGGCATGCCAGTTCAAAATGCACACGATCTACACACTCATGGAGAAAAGTATGGACAGCAGTTTTTCTTGAATATCGCCAAACCGTTGCGATGTAGGAAAGTGAGCCTAACAACATATGTGATAGCAAATTTTCCTGGCTATCTGGTGATATCAAAGTCCAGAAAATCCGGTAAAATCTACCTTTGACAGAAGGAATTTTGTGAAGTCATGTTTTTGGCTACCATACTTTTTTATCTGCAGGTTTTCAGTGAAAATTTTTATTATAGTGTATTCTTCTTATCCAGAGCTCTTAAATTTTCAATTATTTTCATTAGAAAGGTGGTTTTTAACCACTTTTATCGAAATTATTCTGCACATGCCAGACACACCTTTGAAAAGGCCCTATCCGGCCAATTGTGAACTGTGTTGTCATTTCTACTTCACAATGAATGAGCAAGACCAAGTCATGGAAGGTAGTGGTCAGACGGTCAATTTCCTACATAGGGTAAATTTTTTTTAACACGGTCCACTTGTGATACTCCAATGGGTAACTAGTGGTTTACTAACAGTAAACTTCATTGATCTAAATTCAATTTGGCGCTATTTGAATTGTGTGGGTGAATTTCCTATCAACTGACATGACTGAGTGCAGGCCTATCACCACAAGCACACGTCAACATACAATGAAATGGTCCATAGACCATGTGCTCACCCGTTTGAACATAATAGTGTAATGACAGAGAGAGAGGTGCATGTCAGTTATGAGCAATCTGGGTCAAGTCATTCCCACGTTGCAGGACTTCAAGATGATTTTGGGGTTATGCTACCTGGCGGCCATATTGGATGTCCGATCGGGCCAAAACTTCACATATAGCTCCAGCGGTTACGAAACGTGCCCTGCTAACGGACAACGACGACGACGACGGACGCTGACTGACGACAAAAGCTCACGGGTGAGCTAAAAAGCTATTGAATGGCCATTTATTCTGATCTACTCAACAGGGCAATGACAGCAAGGGACTGTGTCAAAGGTGTGCCTGGCATGTGCAGAATAATTTTGATAAAAGTGGTTTAACCACCTTTCTAATTGAAATATTTGAAAATTTAAGATATGATATGAAAGCTCTTGATGAGAGGAATACACTCCTGGTCGTGAGTAACAAGTTGGTCAGAAAAAGTGTTACATGCTCAAAATTGCTGATTTTTCAATAATCAGTGTGCTTAGAAAGTAGATTTGGCCCTTTCAGAAACAAAAAACAGAATCTAATAATCTCAATTAGTTAATGGAGATAATTGTGAGTAAATGCCACCTTTTAATTGGAAAATGCATTAGAATCAGAATACATTTTTGCATTTTTCTCAAAACACACATTTTTTTTTATCAAATCACAATTACTCCCTAGTAAGTTGTCTGTTATCAGCCTAGTATGTTGCAAGTGTTGTCTAATGAATGGCCTCAAAGGATCTGATAGAAAAAAATTCGAAAAAAAAATCATAGGGGTGTCTGCCTCACCTCCGAGTTTAGGGGTAAAAATTTTTTGATTATTAGAAATTATCATCAAAATTACCTCAGAAATAATACAATTTACCCCCATTTAGTGCTCCTATTAGATCGCTGATGATTTCATGACTATTCTACAGCAAATCCGGTGCAAATAGGGCAAATACATGTAGTTGATGAGATATCCTCATTTTTTGGAAGCCTCCACTTTTTGCCATTTAGTTCATACAATTGCCACCAGGGGGAACCCTACAGGAGAAACCCTTGAATCTAGAGCAAAACTGTTCTACTGAAATTCTAGATACCCGGTAATGATAAAAGGAGCCTCTCTGGAAGGTTTCATCCACCCCTGACCTCATTTACTGTGCCTAATCAGTGCTTTTCTCACCCCTCCTCCACCGCCTCATCCTACCTCATCCTGCTGATCCACCCCTGACCTGTGTCCACTTTTGTCCCATTATTCTCCAGGTATTTTATGTAAACCATCCGTATTCGGTGTCATTTGAAAGGCATAAACATAAGCTCAAAATGCCATCATGAACACATGAATAGACCTAGTATTCTGGGAGATATGCTGAATTAAATGATGGAAATTTTTTGGAAACGTAACAAATCCACCCTTTCTGTATGACCAGTTTGTTACACATGACCTCCTACAAAAATTTTCCGTGAAAACCTGCAAATAAAAAAGTAGCGAAAAACATGACTTTACAAAATTCCTTCTCTCAAAGGTGTATTTCACTGGATTTTCTGGACTTTGATATCATCAGATAGCCAGGAAAATTTGCTATCACATTGTTAGGCTCAGTCTCCTACATTGCAATGGTTTGGAGATACTCAAGAAAAACTGCGGTCCATTTACTTTTTTCCATGAGTGTACATGAACGGTATGTACATGTATCATTCATGTTTTGACCTTGGGCAATGATTTTGTTTAAAATATTAGTAGGCCAGTACCGGGCCATTTCATGGTATTTGTTTTGTGTCGGACAGGACATTTGCAAACTTTTTTCCTCCACAGAAATTTTTCTGGGCAAGGATCAAAAAGTTTCAAATGGCCAAAAGGAAGTACTATAGGACCACTTTCTATGGTAAAAAATTTAAATCCTTGGACTTAATTTTTCCTGTTGAAAATGAAGCCATAAAGTCCGTGTCGGACAGGACAAGAAATGACGGGGTGTTTTTGTCATGTTGGGGAAATTGCAAAGTTCCGTTCTGTTGCATGGTACTCATAGATTTGAATGGAGTAACTTTGTTCCCTAACATCTTAGCTAGGTTTCAGAGGAAAATTTGGTTTCCTAACTCAAAGCACAACTGAGGGGGGGTCAGAAGTTCACGCTTGGGTGGCGTGTCGGACAGGACGTGTCGGACAGGACAGTTTTTCACTTGAGGTAAAAATGACACATGTGATTACAACAAAATAATTTCTGTTGCACAATATTCTAAATTAGTACATTTACAAGTGATATGAGTGGAAGATTCAAGCAGTTCTAACTCACAGCACAACTGAGGGGGTCAGAAGTTCACGCTTTCACATTGTGTCGGACAGGACGTGTCGGACAGGACACTTTTTCACTTGAGGTACACAAAATGTAAAAATGACACATGTGATTACTAAAAAATGATTTTTATGGCATAATATTCTAAATTAGTGCAATTACTAGTGTTAGGATTGGAAGAATCAAGCATGAGGTGTATTATTCATTTGTCCATTTGGAATTTTGTCCTGTCCGACACACAAAACGTGTCGGACAGGACAAAAAAGATTGTCAATTTCCTGTGAGGTGTTTTTCATTTCTTTGAAAAAACCTTACTCACATTGTTTTATTCTATGCAAACTAAGAGAAAAATGGTTCTTGTCTCCATGAGTTGTTTAGTTTGGGAAAAAATTAAACTTTTAGCTCATGAATCGTGTCGGACAGGACATCCAACTCGTTTGAAGTGAAATTGACAGGGCTTTCCACTTGAGAAGAAATTGAATTTGTAATAGAAGTCCATAAACACTGTAATAGGAATTAATGTAGGATCTCAAATAAATAGCAATTATGGGCACTTCGGGGGGTCGGATTTGAAGGGACTTTTTATGTGATGTTTGGAGGGGTATACTAAACCATATAAAGCAAAAAGAAATTCTGTTGCAATTTGTTCTAGGTTCCCCCTTATTTTCGATATCCTGGGCTATTAAGATTATTTTTATAGACGGGCCGAAGAAATGGAGTGGGCTTTCTAGGCCCAAACAGGACCAGCTGACTGTCGGTGACTTAAAGCTGAACTGCATGCATAAAACCAGGGCCTCGCACGTTTAAAATGAAATGGTCCATAGACCATGTGCTCACCCGTTTGAACATAATAGTGTAATGACAGAGAGAGAGGTGCATGTCATTTATGAGCAATCTGGGTCTAAGTCATTCCCACGTTGCAGGACTTCAAGATGATTTTGGGGTTATGCTACCTGGCGGCCATATTGGATGTCCGATCGGGCCAAAACTTCACATGCACATAAAGGTCATCTAGAGGGAGCCGCATAGCACATTTGAGCACTCTGGGTCAAGTCGTTCCTGAGTTATAGCACATTTGATGATTTTCGGGTTACGCCATCTAGCGGCCATATTCGAAGTTTAATCAGGCCGAAATTTGACGTGCTTGTAAAGGTCATCAAGATGGAGGTAAATATCAAGTTTGAGCACTCCGGGTCAAGCCGTTCCAGAGTTTTAGCACTTCGATGATTTTCAGGTTACGCCACCTGGCGGCCATATTGGATGTCCGATCGGGACGAAACTCGGTATTTTTGAAGGTACCCCTCTAATACACGTTTATGCAAGATATTAATGCTCTCGGTGAAATAATTAAGAACTGTGGCAGGTTCGTTACTTTTGTCGAACTTTGACCTCTGTGACCTTGAAAAGTAGGTCAAATCAAAAACCCGTTACATATATATTATGTATCCTAATTAGATACACCTATGATAAAAATTTGGAGATGATCCAGTCATTAGTTAAGGAGTTATTGCACTTTTTGTGTTTTTGTTTTTGGCCAAATGGAGGCCAAGCCAAGAACCAAATCGGACCGAAACTTGGTGTCATAGGTCATCTGACCTAGGGGTATACATGTACCAAGTTCCAGATCAATAGCTCCAGCGGTTACGAAACGTGCCCTGCTAACGGACAACGACGACGACGACGGACGCTGACTGACGACAAAAGCTCACGGGTGAGCTAAAAAGCTATTGAATGGCCATTTATTCTGATCTACTCAACAGGGCAATGACAGCAAGGGACGGTGTCAAAGGTGTGCCTGGCATGTGCAGAATAATTTTGATAAAAGTGGTTTAACCACCTTTCTAATTGAAATATTTGAAAATTTAAGATATGATATGAAAGCTCTTGATGAGAGGAATACACTCCTACAAAAATTTTCCGTGAAAACCTGCAAATAAAAAAGTAGCGAAAAACATGACTTTACAAAATTCCTTCTCTCAAAGGTGTATTTCACTGGATTTTCTGGACTTTGATATCATCAGATAGCCAGGAAAATTTGCTATCACATATATGTTAGGCTCAGTCTCCTACATTGCAATGGTTTGGAGATACTCAAGAAAAACTGCGGTCCATTTACTTTTTTCCATGAGTGTACATGAACGGTATGTACATGTATCATTCATGTTTTGACCTTGGGCAATGATTTTGTTTAAAATATTAGTAGGCCTACTGGTACCCCCACTGAAGACTTTCAAAAGGAAAATTTTGGGGTGATGTGGAAGAAGATATTCTAACTGCGCACGAGTTCACTAGTAAAATGAAATGTGGTCCATGGACCATGTGCTCACCCGTTTGGACATAATAGTGTAATGACAGAGAAAGATGTCAGTTATGAGCAATCTCGGTCAAGTTATTCCCAAGTTGCAGGACTGCAATGATTGTTGGGTTATGCCAGCTGGTGGCCAAATTGGATGTCCGATTGGGCCAGAAGTTCACATGCACATAAAGGTCATCTAGAGGGAGCCACAGAGCACATTTGAGCGATCTGGGTCAAGTCATTCCTGAGTTATAGCACATTTGATGATTTTCGGGTTACGCCACCTGGCATGCCTGGCGGCCATTGGAAGTCTAATCAGGCCGAAATTTGACGTGCTTGTAAAGGTCACCTAGAGAGAGGTAAATATCAAGTTTGAGCACTCTGGTTCAAGTCATTCCTGAGTTATAGCACTTGGATGATTTTCAGGTTACGCCACCTGGTGGCCATACTGGATGTCCGATCGGGCCATAACTTCACATGCATATAAAGGTCATCTCGAGGGAGCCACATAGCACATTTGAGCGCTCTGGGTCAAGTTGTTCCTGAGATATAGCACATTTGATGATTTTCGGGTTACGCCACCTGGCGGCCATATTGGAAATTTAATCAGGCCGAAATTTGACGTGCTTGTAAAGGTCACCTAGAGGGAGGTAAGTATCAAGTTTGAGCACTCTGGGTCAAGCCATTCCTGAGTTATAACACTTGGATGATTTTCAGGTTACGCCACCTGGCGGCCATACTGGATGTCCGATCAGGCCGAAACTCGGTGTTTTTTAAGGTACCCCTCTAATACATGTTTATGCAAGATATGAAGAAGTGCTCGGTGAAATAATGAAGAACTGTGGCAGGTTCGTTACTTTTGTCGAACTTTGACCTCTGTGACCTTGAAAAGTAGGTCAAATCAAAAACCCGTTACATATGTTATGTATCCTAATTAGATACACCCATGATAAAAATTTGGAGACGATCCAGTCATTAGTTCAGGAGTTATTGCACTTTTTGTGTTTTTGGTTTTGGCCAACTGGAGGCCAAGCCAAGAATCGAATAGGACCGAAACTTGGTGTCATAGGTCATCTGACCTGGGGGTATATATGTACCAAGTTTCAGATCAATAGCTCCAGCGGTTACGAAACGTGCCCTGCTAACGGACCACGACGGATGACGCCGGACGCCGCACCACGACAAAAGCTCAGGGGTGAGCTAAAAATGGTGCCAATGGCACAGTGTCCGCTTGGTTAATTTGGAATCATAGCGCCTGGATCTTGAGGCCACCCATATAATGTAGGCAATATGAAAAAAAACTCCGTCAAAACCTGAAGACGCTATGACCGTATGACTGAGTTCACCCAAAGGCTGAAATCATTAGTGAAAAATAACCATTATTTAAATTTTTCACCAAAAGGCCCCTATTGGCCAAAGTTGAAACCACAGTGCGTCCAAAATCGAACTTGGCCCAGATCGTGGGGCTTACACATGCAATATGAAAATGATCTGTCAAAAACTAAAGACACTAGAGTGCAGACAAGGCAAAGCCCAAATATCGGGCAATCTTTCATATTTATTTGACCTATTTTCCCATCAAAATTAGGTTAAATCAAAAACCCGTTATGATGTAACATGATTAGATGTACCTACAGTTCAAATTTGAGCATTCTAGCTCAAATTGTTTGCGTAAAATAACCATTTTTCATTTTTTCACAAAACGCCCCCTGGTGGCCATAATAGAAATCGCAGCATGCCTAAAATCGAACTTGGCCTAGATCTTAGGGCCATATGTACACATATGCAATATGAAAATGATCCGTCAAAAACTAAAGACGCTAGAGTCCAGACAAGGCAAAGCCCACATATCGGGCAATTTTTCGTTATTTGACCTATTTTCCCATCAAAATTAGGTTAAATCAAAAACCCGTTATATATGATGTAACATGATTAGATGTACGTACGGTTCAAATTTGAGCATTCTAGCTCAAATCGTTTGCGTAAAATAGCCATTTTTCATTTTTCACAAAACGCCCCCTGGTGGCCCAAAATCGAACTTGGCCTAGATCTTGGGGCCATATACACACATACGCAAAATGAAAACGATCCGTCAAAAACTGAAGGCGCTAGAGTGCAGACAAGGCAAAAAGTTACGCACTCACGACAGACCACCACTATTATAATGCACCTAAGCACAGCATAAAGCCCTTTTGGCCTTTGGCCAAGCGTGCTAACTAGAGACATTGTTCGTAGTCATTACCATATTTTCCGCATTACTAACTGCACCGACCCACATAGGTCATTGCTAAATCCTCAGAAGACCCGCACCACCCTATCACCTGTGGCTTATCTTCATGAATGATTCTCCTGAGAGGAGCACGAGAGATACCCAGTATCAGGTCGGTCACTACCTCTTGTAGACTGGTTCCTGGTGGTCCCAACATAGCTGACACAGCGATGGGACCAGGGATCAGTCTACATGTATAAGTCAGGTACTCGAACGAACTAAACTGGAACAAGCCTCACCCTTAAATATAGTGACGACTGAAGTCCTTTTTTTAGAAGGTGATAATTATACTTGTGTGACACGAAAGGGTGAATAAACTTTTTGGGGGGCCTACATAATACAAGTGGGAAATGAGAGGAAATATAACAGGTGGTTCAATAATTTTTTCCATCGCTGTATTTTCATGTTATGCCCCTACTACAAATATTTATACTTACAGGTATCATTTTGTACGCCTTTTCTACAAACGCTTCTGCACTGGTGTCATCTTTGAATTCTGCCGAGAATTTATTTCGCCCAAAATCAAATGATGACCTGCAGAATCGGTTTGGCCGATTCCTTTTAGGATCCTCAAAAAATATCTGAAGAGAAGAAGAAAAAATCTTGATGTTAAATGCCTCTATTCCCTCCGAATTTTTTTTAACAAGATGCAAGGACAAGACAATCAGGGTACAGATGGAAGGAATACTAATACCGGTACATGAACCCAATCGAACTTCAAAGCAAATGGCTCGTGGGGTTTGTTGTGGCGCCATGACAGTTGGTCCTCGATATCAAGCGCCATTTTTAGAAAAAGACGAAAGAAGGATTTTATTTAATGGGAAATGCATTAGACAGCCAAACTTCGGAGGCGTATTCTTCAAAATATGCCGGTTCGAAATCAATGTGAATAGTACAAAAATGTACATTTTGACCAACTGAATTTGAAAATGTCATTTAACATCCATCAACAATTTTTAATGGAACCTCGCCCCCAGTGTTTACGTTCGCATATTTGCACAGGTTTTGCCTATGACTGGAGCACGGCTTTTACTGGAGTGGAGGCTAGATTCACTCTCTAATGGGAGGTACATTGTACCATCAAAAATCAAACCATGTACTTCATGCATTGCGCTCTCCCAAAGTGGGGGCTGGCTGGTCGAACAAGTCGCCCATTGCAGTGCGCTGACCAAAGACCAGACTGTATCTGACCTATAAATTGCACGGCTCGAACTGCCAGATCGATGATTCAATCCTGTCTAATTCACCTTCTACATGTACGTGGACGATGTTATGCACCGGTCAATCGGCATCTTGAACTACCCGCCCTCAAGCATCGACGGCTATTCGACGCCGAGTCGGCGCCAAATCTTCAACCAATATTATCCGCCTATTTGTGAATGAGTTGTGAATCTTTGGTGAGAAAAAATGCTGTCCATCGATTCCAAAGGTGAATCTTGAAAGAACAGCAATTGCTGACATTGGCTGATGAAAGCGAATAGGTGTCAAATCTTCAACCAACATTTTGAAGAAAATATAATTACATGTATTAGGCCCAGTGGTATCACAATACACAGTGGCAGTCAGGAAAAAAAGCTTCGGGAGTGATCTGTCACTCCCGTAGGTTTATGGCGGGAGCTATTTGTTAATCACTCCCGTCAGTTTGTCCACTGGAGCTAAATTCATGTCACTCCCGTGACTTACTTACGGGAGCTACATGTATATTTTTTTACATGATGCTTCACCTGACACAACATCCGATGTCTAACCAATTANCTTTACGTCATTGGAAAGGAAACTTTATCAGGAATCCAACTAAACAGTTTTTGAGGCAACTTCTTTCCATCCCTGAGAAAAAAAACAAAAGTTCACGACGTTGTGAAAGTCCTGAAAGCTATCCTCAACTCAAGTCGATGAAGTGTTGTGTTGTGTGGCTTGTAATGCGAGCGGAGGTGCCGAAGTGTAAACACAACACGCAATCGGTGGAAAACATGAGAATTGGAGCTATTTTGTCGGTTGAAAAGCTACGCGCGCGGGAAAACCGAAACACAGTTTCAGATCCCGTCAATCCCGTCAGAATGTTACGGGCGCGACTTCGTTAGCGCTGGCATAAATGTCAACAGGCGTGATGAAAATTTCTTGCGCTCCATGTTACTTTTACGGGCGCTATCATTAACGCTGGTAAATGAGATTTGCGGGCGTGTTCGGGCGCCGGCGCGATCGCGCCCGCTTCCTGACTGCCACTGAATACATACCCGACCCATAACAGGATGCGAACATACATGTAAGCGTGCGCTGCGGCGCAATGCGCCCGACAACCTGCCAACAGCACCAGACAAGCATTAAAACAAGTCTGGTGGCGACCGGGTTCACGAAGTGACGTTTGAGATCATGAGACTGCAGTTAGTTGCTGGGGGTATAGATGTTTGGTTTGGCAGCGGAAAGAAACTCGATAGCAGGACAAGTCCTTACATCCAAACAGAGAAAATCTTTGTGAATAAAAGAAAAGAAATGGAGAAAAAAATTTCTTCCACCACCCGGGCTCGAACCCATGGTCATAGACAACCATAGCCGTAACACTGAACCCACTGGACAATACTGATAACCCAAATGCGGCCATGGCCTATATTCACCATCAACACTGACCCCAATTATCAACTCATCCATAAGGCATCCCTTTATTTTAGTCCCAAGAAGGCTACCTGAACATTCGTGCACTATGTGTGTACACACATCGTATCTCCATACGCGTCGGTTATGCGTGGATCTAGTGTTTCAGCTAAAGCGGAATAGCAGGGCGCGGCGCCCTGCCTTGCTTATGGTGCGCCCTACTGCCCTTTTCAACAGGACAAAATGCCCTGCCCTAAATTCTGATCATCCCTGCCTTTACTCAAGGGCAAGAATGCCTTTTCTGCACTATAACCATGCCTTTTCAACTATATCAATGTCTTACAAAGATCGTTGATCTGTGTTTAATACTCTCAATCCAATTCCCGCGCAAAACCCAAGTCGCATCAACGTCGAGACAGCACGGGTATTCGAAAAACATGGACGATGGACGGTGGATGATGGACGATGGACGGCTCCTTTCAGCATCATCGATCTCCACCGCCTGGATGATAATTGTCTCATTTCCAACATACCTTCCAGCCTCAACATGAATTGCACAGGCCTGCGATAAACATGATCAATCACGCATTACAGCGTTTAGAATTACCTCTTGTCTTGTCTATACATGTACTGACGGGAAAACCACCGATACCTACAGCTCCTAAGTCCTTGAGAATTTACTATGGGTCTCTTTTGAAAAGTTGTAGGGATTGGTCTTGTCTCCCCATTCCCGAATTATTGTCGGTATAGCATTAATTTTCAGCGTTTCCCAGCCATAATCCCACTGTACGGCTGTTTGCCGGAAATTTCCCAAGGCGTCAAACTTGCCATGCAAAGAGAAAATTCGTGAAAATGACGAAATGCACCCGGGATGATATTTTGTAAATCTTGCACGATATACTTTGATTTGGTACAATCTTTCATTTAAATTCTTGCGGCGTAATTTTTACGTCTTGGAGGGATGTCGGAAATGCGACAATTAGGTGGTGGAGATCGATGATACTGAAAGGAGCCGTCCATCGTCCATCATCCACCGTCCATCGTCCATGTTTTTCGAATACCCAGACAGCACCACAAACAGCCTGGACCTCGCCTGCAGACTACCTCAAGTGCACACGTGGCAGTGTTTAGAATAGGTGCCAAATAAAGCAGCCGAGGTTGGTTTAGTTACATTTCCTGCCGTAATTGGATTGCCATTGGTGTATGTGGCGCTGCGATCAATACCTATCGAATCACATGGGAAACGTCAAATCAACGAAATACATGAAACATGCCGACAAAAAAGGCAACCAGCACAACTTCATCTGGCTGTCATTAGTAACAGTAGTAAGCAAAAGACAATGGAATGTTTATTTCAAGAGGTGAGCCGACATACCATTTGAGTCGAGTCCGTGTTTTACATGAAGCATGGCATGAAACTTGGATAGAACCGCGACTTCAGCATTTCAATCTGACAGAGATCGTTGTATTTCCAAGTCCATTTCTCCCAAACCTCTGCATGCATTCTTCAACAATTTATTTGGCTGTAATCCAGAAAGTGTACTCCCTCCAGTCATACCAACTTCGTTTCCCAATTCCTTTCTAGTACACAGATATTTACTTGAAGGACTGATCTTACTTCAGACCATTGGCCTTTCGGCCGCATGGCATTGACGATCTTTTTGGCGGGAAAATGCCAGAGGACGGTGAGCCGTGCATCTGATACTCAACTGCATTGAACTTTCAGCTGATAAGACAGTCTTATGCAAAATGGTTACTTGTAGGCCATTGATATTGGGTTTTTACAAGGGATTGGCATAAGTCATTGCTGGAAATATGCCCTGTTTAACCCTTTCCAACCTGACCACTAGTTTTAACCCCTCATTTGATCACTATGACTGTAAATACATGAAGACTATGAATTATTTGCTCAGAGTCAGCATGATCAGCATTCTCCATGAAGTTTTTTTTACAGTGCATACACCTATTATGATTTAACCCTTTGATCCCCGAAGCAGAAAATGTCCATTGGTGTGAAGACTATCAGATTGTGTCGTGATGTGACGTGACGTGCCCTTGGGCCTTGGTGGCTGAGAACCAAAGCAGGGCATGGGCTATCATGGCACCCTGCCTTTTTTGAGAAGGGAGGCCTCTCTGCCCTGCCTTTTTCAAATCCTGGCTGAAACACTAGGATCAAACAAAATGGCGACCTCACTCGTCTGCTACGGGGCAATTCTGTACTTTTCTGCTGATTTCTCGGTGATGAAGGATTACATACGGTTCAAAATAAATAGGGGAGGAGATCGTGATACACATTGTTGTGTAAAGGTGATATATTCTTCTGATTTTTTTGCATGCTCTCGAAATTTTGTACACAAAATTGCCGTTTCATGATGATGTATACATTCGTCCATACATCGGCGATTATGCCCCAAACAAAAGTGTCAATTTCTCGAAAAAACGCGAATAATATGTAAATTCTACTATAAGAGACATAAATTGGTGTTACATTACACTTATTAGTGAAATTTCGTGCCAATTGGTGCTACATTAAGTGAATAAACCCGTGTGACAAGAAATGATGTGGCACGAAAATAACGTCACTTCGTGAACAATATGTTATGGCCGGGTGCTGATTTCAGTGCCAGTAGTCCTCTAATAAAAATTTTACCTAGCTTTAGTCATAAAGTGCATAACTTGTCTTGCCATCTCATCATTTGCGCCGCTCTTGTTCAGCAAACTAGACCTAATTAGTACTAGTGACATTTCCGACAGAGCCATCCATCCACGCTAAGCCGGCCTGACGATGTTTTGGCTGGAAACCCTATGTGACCAGTGACTGGGAAGGCCACTTTTATTCAAATATATGACCTGTATGACCTATACAGTGCTGATGTCACATTTTTCTTTCATGATGTAGTTCACATTATAAAATATTATTATACCTGAAGTTATCATGAAAATCAAACAACTGCAACATAATGAAAAGTTAGTTGGGAAAATGGTTCCGAAAGTGAACAGCCCCTTTATTACGATGTACACTGTATAAGCGACTTGAACATCAGATTTTTTCGGGGCGAAACTGGGCGAGATGTTTTCAAGGTGCTATCACATCGCCTTGGGATTCCTTACTGATGAAATTAGGTGAGATTTTGGTAAAATTTCGCCCACGTTGCCTGCTCACTGGCACGGTCCCTGCTTGAACCAAGGCTCATGAGATTTTTTTTCAAGTGTGTTGAATTTCTGTTGGGACACGGAGGTCTACACTCAAAATTTTAAGTGCCCTTTTCAATCTCAAAGGTGCCCCTCATTCAGAAAAGTGCCCTGCCCTTCTTAAATTCTAGCTAGGCCTAGGGGTCTGGTGTGTCATAGGCCCCTTTGCCTTTCGAAAGTCAGCCATTTTGGCGCCAAGGGACAAAACAAATGGGAAAATACATTAAGTTTTGCCAGAAATTGCAGAAGTAACTGGTCAGAAACGCTTGAAATTTGGTGATTGCCAAACCATTGACTCAGATTGAGAACTGTGAGAAAAAAATTGTGAATAGGTTGTGTGTCATCATAAACTAATAAAAGAAACTATAAACGTCTCACTGGTGATTTCAATATTCCCCGACTTGTCCTCTTCTAGCCCTCATAACTTTGTTCGTATAATAGATTATCTTGTCTATCACCGCCCTACGTTTCATTTCAATCGATCAACGCACTTTGACATAATACTAGTTTGAAGCTGGCAATGATATACCGTATCAAAAACCCCGGGCACGATGTATCCAGAGGCAGACAATAGTGCCTTTGGTTGGTACAGATGTCGCCACTGCCGATTGCTTGGAATCATTTCCTGGAATAAACGAAGTCATGACGCAAATTATTCCGGAAACAGCCGAAGGTACCTCGTGGTTGGCTTTTTGCCAAGGAGCAGACAGCTTCGTACGTGGTCGACAGGAAATGGCGGAATTCTCAAGTTTGCGCACGATCGGCACTATCCTGATGCCACGGGTACATGTTGTTGAATTTCCGAAAATGAATTTGTGGAGGTCGGAATGAGGGTTTTGTTCTCATCATCACTGTACAACTCAATTTTATAGTCGGGTAAATTCCTTCAGGGAATTCCCTTTTTTTGTTTATAGGGCTGTTGTGCGCCAGCTTCTGGGGAGAAGCCTCTCGGGACTCTTGCTTCAAAAAAAGACAGTTTCATTCCTTCAGAAGCAAAAGGCATGGGCACATGAATTTTAGAATTTTTCTTGGGGAGCCCCCACCCCTGCCGAGGATTCGCATCAATGGTGTTTGCAGTTGTTATCGGGGGCTTCACCCCCTTTTTTCACAGAATCGTGGACCAGGTGTAAAGGGAAAAAATGTCCTAGGAAAAACTGTCCGTGGAACAAAAGATCATATTGTTACATTCTAATCTCTGACAATTGGTTTCAAAACCAATGCCGCCTAATCCGTCATTCAACAATTACAATTACAATTACAAATAGTTTATTGAAGCCCCCAATAGAAGTGGACACTTTTTAGAGGGGGACACTATTTACTGCTACACATGTGTAACGTCGATCACATCAGTGTTCCCGTATTTCTGTGTTTTTCTTATTGTTTCCCTCCTGACGGATTAAGCAGCAACTATCCCAATCAATAACCATTCTAGCCTGCGACTATTGTTGGGCAACACTGAGCTACAGAAACACTCACAGATGTTACCCCGGCCCTCAAACATGTCAAATGGACGTTCTACATTGGTTCTAGGAAAATCCCCGGGGAATTTCCACCAAACAGTCCAGGGGACTTGACCGGGGGGCGGCAGAGTAACGGGAAGCTGAGTGATTGTTCTCGGTAGCAGGCGCGGATCCAAGGGATGGGGGGGGTGCACGGGGGCACGTGCCCCTTTTTGGGCCGACCATAAAAAAGTTTTGTCACGAATATTGCCAGACTACGCCTGTCAAATGTAGGATACACAAGTTCTTAACATAAGTACATGTATGTAAACCTATGCGCTCAGAACAGAACTTACATACGTCATAAGATTCAAACATCCGTCAGCCGTCTTGCGACGGCGGGAAAACCAAAGCGGGAAATGCACAATCATTCCCATGACCTGATTCTCGCTTTGTGACTGCCATTAGTCAAAAAAAGCCCCAAATACCTCCATGGTCCAATAAACCAATGAACCACTACATGGCAGGGCCGTCTTTAAAGGGGTCAGGGGGCAGCTCCCCCCCCCCAGAGCCAACCAAAAAACGTGATTCATGCGGATTTTGGGCAAAAAAGGTCTTCTGCCCCCCCCCCCCCCCCCCCGAACCAAAAAGCTAAATACGGCCCTGCATGGTTAGAGTGTCCAATGTTGCTCTCAAATGCTGGGAAAAGGGTTAACCCCTCTTATTTCCAAAAATTTTCCCGGGGAGGATTCCGGACCCCATCGGCAATCTTAGACCCGAGGCTACAGTACCAAAAATTCTGTTTTTTCGGCCCAATCGGGACCAATGTTAATTTTGTGATAGGATAAAGGCAAAAATCAAATTTGTAGTTTTGCTTTTTTTCCGTTGTCAAGATGCCTGGAAAACGCTTCTTAGTACCTCAGTTTTAAAATTTTCCTGGGGGAAGACCCCCGCAGACCTCCCGTCAGGGCTTCGCACCTTCGGCACTCCGGTCGCATTGGTCTGCCCCCCCCCCTTCAGAATTCTTGGATCCGTGCCTGGGGAGGGCACGGTTTGGGGCAAATCAACAAATTGTTTTTTTTCTGTTGTATTCTAAGGTATGGACACAATCACACCTGAACAACAGGGCATAAGCAAACAATTTACGGTACACGATACCGATCCAACCAATGACATCCACCTCCCTACAGTTCTTACATCTGGGCAAACTACTGAACGACACACACGGCATACGCCAAGGATTAACGAGATCGTTATCCTCGACGGCAGGTCCCAATCGCCAGCAAGCAGACCAGTCGAGGTTGATTATCCACGAAGTGTGGCTAAAAATAGAAACACTGCGCCCTCTTCAGTCTCAATGAAAAAACGTTCGTCATCGGGAGAGACAGTGTTTGGCGAAATGAGCTATTTTTCTTGGAATTGCTAGCTTCAAATGAGGATTACGGCTAAATTCAAGGATTGACTCGGTCGAAACTCACGGGGTTTGTAGAAAAGATAATATTTTATCACTAAACAAACAGCATGAAAATCCGTTGAGTTTGAGGAAGGTTATGAGGGTTGGAAGTGGGAAACTCTGGATTCTCCAGTGAGACGTTTATAGTTTCTTTTATTAGTTTATGGTGTCATCGATAAATCTTTCAAGAAATTGGTGATATTCTACACCTGAACAATACGCAGCTGATACGTGGATTTCAGACACTTTTTAAAACCGTCTAGGCTAGCTAGGGCCTATTGTTCAGTTGAAGAAAAATGCAGAAATCTTCAAAAATCAATCGATGACACACATTTTTTTTTCACACGTTTTTCAATGAATTGGCCCTCATTCATAGGCCCTACCGGTAGGCCTAACATGCCTGCCGACATTTCAAGCGTTTCTGACAGTTAGGCTATTTCTGTAAATTCTGGCAAAACTTAGCTAGGCCTATAGACATGGCCCAGAAATAACGGGACACCCGGTGCAGTTTTCAACCATCTCCTAAAAATCTTTGCAGATATCACATTTAGCGTGCCAGTAGTTTTATTCTTTTTGGCCATTGGAAAGAGGATAACTTCTGGATATTGACAATCCAAAAAATTTGGAACCCAAATGATCGAAGATTTAGAAAAGAGTGATTTGAATGAGACAATCAGGAGTGATTTGAATCTCCCAATCAGGAGAACAATTTTCTTTAGAACCATTTGCGCAAGTATCTGCTTATTTGTGCGCATAAAACGGAAGTGGGGGAAGCAAGGAACATTTTGCAAAAAAAACGATGAAAATCCATGTAAATTTAATTTTTGGTCGGCAATTTTCACTTTCTGGCACCAAAGATCGTTGTTTCTGGTGTAATCTGCGGTCTGAGCCTAAGGATGGCATGGTTTTCATGACGATTGCTGTCGATTATTCTATACCCCACATTTCTTCTATGATAAACTGTCATGACGATAGAGCGTCTGAAAATTAGCGGTCACGTGACACGAAACTGGAAAATTTTCTCCTGATTGGGATAATTCTCCGAATGTGGTGAATTTTCTATTTCTCCCGATCGGGAGCTTGAGTCCTCACTGCTAGGCCTAGGCCTAGACCGAAAACTCCGGCCTCCGAACATAACACAGATGTTATGATTCTACGACCGGATACAACCTGCCTATTCCACACGGGACTAGTGTATAACGAAAATTTGCATATTTCCCGGCTGCAACGGTGTTGACTGCGAATTGATGCCTGGTGATTGTTGGCCTGACCCAAATACCAGACACGCCTCGCCCAGCGAGTGTACCGCTTTCACTTTCTGTTCATCATCTTTATCACATTCAATCTCATGGTAAGCTGTGACATCCGATTACGGTGCTCTCTGTCGCTAACATATGATATTCATAGAAAACAATGAAGAAGTTATTTATTCATTCCAATACGAAGAGCCGTCAGATAATCACCAGACACGCACAGCACCTTCAAACACATGTAATGCACACAAATTGGGCCTATGTACGTTCATGGTCGCTGGTCATGACTGCTGTGCCTGCATGGATCCTTACTCATGCAATGCATCGCCATCCTCTGATCTGAGGCCCCGATATTATTATCGATGACGATCACTGATCAGCAAGGGCCAGCTACCACATGTAGGCCTAGCTGCTGGAAGTGAAGTAGGCCTAGGCCTACCGGTAGTGTAGTTTACAGTGATGATCATGGATGAAGAGGCTAGGCCTAGTCCTACCGAGTGCATGATGGATTCAGAGGAGGCCTAGCCTAGCTAGCCTAGCGGGCTGGGCCTACTCATACTCATCATACATTATCATGATAACGGTACCGTAGTGTCACTGTCGTATGTGTCGTATAAATTGACAGAAAAAATACCCGGCGGCTGAATTACACGGAAACATAATTTTTACGGCTCATTCCATTCTTTTGAGATACTCTTTTCGTTTTATTACGGTGAACTGAGTTTCTCTGTTTTTACGGTATAGATCCTTAAAAATAAGGATAACCAGTAAAAGTAAGTCCGTAGAAAAACAGAAGTCCATTATTTGTCTTCCGTTAATAAAAGAACAGCCCGTAAAAAATGTCGTCCGTGTAATTTTGCTGCCGGATTTTTTTCCGTTTTTTTAAGGATTATTTTTTACAGTGCAAGTGAGGATCTATGGTCGTATTTTAGAACGTTCCTTTAGGCTGATGTTCCATAGAGTTAACGTTTTCACTTTTCACTTTTTCCGTTTCATTTTTCACGATCTTTCATTTAGAGGGTTGGTTCCACAGAATTCACGCCCAAAAGAATGAGCATGTCCATTCCTCGAGTCACAAGTGATTTTCATTTATTCACGCATGAAATGAATCGTACTTGTCCGAAGGTAGAAAAATGACGCCTATGGAACCCGCATCATAAGAAATACATTGCCCAATCGTGGGTTCACCCGTGAAACATGACAATTCACGCGTGAACCGTGCAAAAACCGTGAAAACGTGAACTCTATGGAACGGGAGCCTATAATGCGGATGTCAGGTCGACCTTGCGATGGCACAGAACAGGCGCACGCCGACTTCTCTGGATCACTTTGCGTCTCAGGCACGACAGCGTGGAACAAATCAGTCGCCGATCTGGTGTGACATGACTGCAATTGCGACTCACTTGTGACGATCGGGGTCAGTCGCCGACCAAAAAGATCACAGGTCGCAAGAGTTCAACATGTTGAACTTCTGCACCACGGCGAATCATGATCCCGAAGGGCGTAATCCAGTCGCAGTCGACCTGACTTGAGTTACGACGTCGTGCGATTATCCAAAAGTTGGTCTATTTTAGTTAACCAATCAGTGACGAGCGTTTTCATACACTGCATGGGCGCTGCCATCTTGAAAAAGTCACATGATCACAAGTCACATGACTGCCAGAACTTTGCGATGCTACAGTCGCTGGTGACCTGAACACGCTTACGATTGCCTGCGCGCAGATGTTGCCTGTTCCACGACGACCGTGCACATTTTTCGTTTTTGTGACCTGACCGTGCTTGCGACACTTGATACCGACTCTTCTGTCGTAGCGCAGGCAATCGCAGTGTGACCTGGCATCCGCATAACGTTAAGGTCGACCTTAAGCCTATTGTAAAACCATCGAGAACAATAGATTTAAGGTGGACGTTAAAGGAACGTTCTAAAATACGGCCCCTAGTTTACGTTCCACGTAGAAAACCTGGTGCTCTGCCAGTGATGGAGAGCGTCCCCGAGGATTTTGTTGCCGAAATATCCTCTGTCAATGGCTGGTATTCATAAAAGTTAGCAAATGCTTTCACTTAAGATTTCCAGCAGTGTCCAATGTAAATGTGCTGCAAAACTTGAAGTGAAAGCATTTGCTACCTTTTATGAATATTAGCCAATGTCTCATTTCTATATTCACCTGATTAAAGCCTAGTGCACTGAATATTATACTCAAAACTGTCTTGGTGTTTGTTTTGATAATGCTAAGTTCCCACTCTCATGCGGTCTGGTAGGAACGTCACGATTCGCCATTCGTAGCTAATCGTAGAATATTTGTTTACTTCTCTGAAGTTTAACGTTTGTATACGAGGTGATGCGAGTCAATACGTTCTGGTACGATCTGGTGCGGTAGGGTGCGATATGGTCACGATTGGACAATTTCAGGTGGAACGAATGGCGCCACGATTGAAATCGTGGTCTTAATCTTGGAGTAGGCTAATCGTGGTGATCCCATCAGATCTTATCACATCTTGAGATAAGTCGTGAGGCCAGTCGTGGCAATCGTGTTCAGGGTTGGAGCTGTGAAATATTTCCTCCTAGCCATTTCTTTAGCCACATTGAAGTCTTATTTAGCCAAAATCATTGGAGTTTAGCCACTTTCTCAGATGAGTTTAGCCGGAAACTGATCTCCTTCAGGCAAACTTATGACACATCTACCTAGCCACATGTCTGGCACTGATATAGACATAAAACCTGACAATGTCTATCAATGCCAATTATGTGGTGCGACCAATCAACCTCCTTGTGGATGCAGGTGACCCTGTAGAAAGATCTTTGTCACTGATAGTGATACATCCTGTATAATAATTATATTAAAATCCCATGATTGTTATTGATTCTCCATGGAAAAGTATTCCACTTGATATTGCTGACACCCTCCACAGTTATTGACACACTACAGAAAAATCTTCCAAATATGTAGTGTTGTGGTTGATACACCCTATACAAAGTAGTAGTGTCGCCATCTAGTGCTAACTTGATGACTCATGTGCTCTGCATACATAGTGGCACTGGCCCAGTTTTCCCGCCAAAAGATCGTCGATGACCAATACGGCTATGAAGTGAGATAAGTTATTTAAGTAAATATCTCCTTACTGGATGAAGCCCAGCAAACAAATTTGATATGACTGGAAAGTGCATTCTTTCTGCATTACAGCCAAATTGATTAAA
>NMRB01001087.1:9905-56840 GCA_002633025.1 Notospermus geniculatus | reverse complement strand
AATATCTTGACATTTTCTGTTGTACATGGTTACAATGAATGTTCCCCATGTATCACGACAGAGCAAAAGCACTGCCCAATGTAGAACAACATGTAAATATATTAGTGTACATACAAAAAGTTGGTCCAATCTCGACCTAACCTCGCACACAGGGGGTCTTTAACATAAGAATGTACATGTGCTATCGGCAGTTGAAAATAGTTGGAAAATACCCCTTTAAACACATATTTAAGTGGGGTGTGTAAAACTGAATACAGCAGTACAGTTAACCTGACATGGACTGAAGTGGCAGGGCTTGCTGACCTAATTACCAGAACAAAGGGATTACCAGAGCAGCGGCCAAACAACAGAGCAGGCAGCGCTCCAAGTGAGTGGCCGAGTGAGTTTATTGATTTCTGGTAATAATGCATCCTGAAGACCACATGCGCCTGAATGTGGGTCGATTGGATCGGACCGGAATGTGGCTTCTTGCTCTGCCGTCCGAACGCCCCGAACGGCCTTGGCCTACTTCATGTTCACTCATCGGCCAGTCGCCTGCTATCCGTCGTGAAGTATGTACATTACATGCATGTGCATGTGTTCATGCATGAGTCTACTTACTGTGCTGGCCGATATAAAGTCGTGAAGTAAATGTAGCAAAGCCTAGCAGTAGGCGCACATCGAATGGTAAATTTACCGTTAGTGAACAACCTCTCGTCGGTGGGAAACTTGTGGCATTGGCGCAGGATCACTACGAGTGGTATTTTCGTTTGAAACGTTGGCCGACATTTTTGGATACTCGGCTTTATGCGGGTGATCCACCGGCTTTACGACGATTTTACGATTAGTATGCGACCACTTTACGAAGGGTTTACGACAAATTTACAACGGCCTGTTGATCAGCTTTGCGTTCACGATTCGTTTCCAACTCGTTCGCGACATTGACTTCTGTTAACGACTAGCTTGCGACGGGTTTTCGATGAGATCAAACATGCATGATTGACGTCGTAAAGTGTGCCCTGTTGCAGGCGATTCGGCCAATCCACGTCCAGAATGAAATCGCGTGATTCTACGCGAGAATCTACGTCTGACATCATCGTCCGGTGACGTCGAAACAGGAGCCATTCAGTATTTTTTTATGTATTTTTCGGTGGATCCGCTCCAGCCTCGTTCCCAGTCATCGGGCACCTGCGCATCTCACAAGGTTGGATTCTCGTCTTCTGCATAGGAAGAGATCTTCTGAAAATATCGCGAGATCTCGCAGCGAGGGCGACGGGAATCGGGCTTCAACGTTCTTACGACTCTCACTCTTTTCGCGACTGCCGTCGAAACTACAAACTGATGGTCAACTCGTCACATAGTCAGCGGATCACCCGCATTACGCGGCACTGGCAGTTTGTGGTGACGTCATCAGAACGCACGTGATAAGGAGAATAAGTCGGCAATAAAACCAAATCAATTGAGCATTTTTGGACGCAAAGAACCAAATCAAACTTAGCGTTTTTGGACCAAAAGGAATAAGCCCATGACACTCCTGGTATCGGTCTCGAAGTTTTTAATCAACATCGACTAACATCCGACGCGAGGACAAAAAGACTATAGATAACAACACTCGCCTGGCCTTAGCTGCATTATACAATAAGAGAAGAACTGTCACTTAGTTACCTTTGGAACCCGCCTGTCCAGCGGTGTTCTATAAGTAATGATGATGATCACGTGACTCGATTTCTCCCTTGTCTCAATGATTCTTGAAGGAGCCAGCGAGGATTGAGTATAAGCTAGGAAAGGTGATCCCTTTCCGACCACCGTTGATCTTGGCCAAGCATGATATATGGTTCCCGGTCCGCGCATCGGGGAAGATAGTACAGATTCAAATGCCAAATGAAACACCTTTTAAGAATGTTGTTGTTTATGCTGACAAAGGTAGCCACTTTGGAATAGAGTACAAGACGTTTTACTATAAAAAAGTCGCAGGTTGTGCGGGAACTTTTTACTTGGGTTACACGTTGTTTTATATTTATATCAAACGGAAACAAACCTATCTAGTGTATGACGTTCACAGGGGGACATTTGAAGGGAATGTCATTGTACCTGGCACAAATAAATGCCTTTCCCGAGCAGTATATTTTGAAGTAACTGTAGGATATGAGGGGAAAGTCGTCGTGGATTGCCTTAGAAGTTTCATCGACGCCACCATTTATGACATCATTTTGTCAAACGAAACTGGTCGCATTCATTTTGTCCTTACAAATGGAATCGTCTTCCCTTTGACGAGCTGGCCACACGTTATCACCAGGGATGTTTACAGTTTTCAAGGAATATACTTCCTTGCCTATCTTCTCATTGATAATTACCGGCTAACAAAATACTCGCCGAGGCAGTTCTTGAGGTATTGCCCTGGTGGTCGCGCCATTCTAGAATTCAGTACATTTTCCAATATGTTGTTCATGATTTGTTTTCCGAGGCTTATTGCTGCCGGAATTTTACATATTTTTCACCCTAAGGACGGTCTCGTAAAAAAGAGCCTCGGAAAAAAAACGTTTACAGAGAAAATTGCGACGTTTCACCCGAGTATCAACAATGGGCTTTCGACTCATTACCTATTCAACCCCATCGATGGTGCATTTTTCCATATTAAACGCTCTTCGCGGATGGCGCCTGGCATACGAGAGTATTTCGTTTCAGTTGAAGTTTACGATCGTGTGATATGAGACTTAAATGCTGATGTCAGGTCGTCCACATGATTGCCTGAGCCAGCATGGAACAGACCCATCAAGTGAAGCAACTACCCCGGTCAAAGTGACCGTACACAAATTAAGGTAGTTTCAGCATGAAACGAACAATGATATCTGAATATTATTATTTTCACTAATTATTATTATTCCCTATTATCAAGAATATATAAATAGGCCTACCAAGAATATACAACTCCGAATATGTGCCAAAAATTGAGTTGACTAATTTGCCTCTAGTAACACTGTAACCGAAGGGATCTTAATTTGTGCAGGATTATTGTATAAACAAGATCATTACGAACAAAATGACACCTCCCGCAGTTATATGCATTCAGAAATAACCGTTAAATCTAGACACTGGTTATTTAATTAGAAGGCCTATAATTACCGTACGCCCTCTATTATCAGAAAAAGTAACTTAATGCCCACCCTTTTGATTGATTACTAAGTTGTACATTCTTGGTCAGTCAGTCGGCCACGGCGGCGATCGCAGCGCCATATGCGCCATTCTCTTGACACGATTTCAGTGGCGGCGCCTAGCGGGAGAACTAATTATGAAAACCCGCCATTTTCGACATCTCCTGTTCCGCGGTGAATACCGTGGTTGTAGTGGAATGACACACCCAACATACAATACGAGTGTTGAGTACACATGCAGAGCTTCGCGTACGTACCTTGTTTGTGGAAAATAACGACGTTTTGAGTGTGAATTATTAGCAATCTTCGGCTGCCGTAAATTTCGGCAGCTTCTCGGACGTGCCTCACGGAATCTGCACTCATTTGCGTGTTGACAAAAAATAACATCTGTAACTTTCGTTGTTGTTAGAGTTTGTCGATATCTTTCACATACAAAAAAATTGAGTTGGTCAAGTCGGCCTGTCGTCTGCACGATATCCCATAATATGCCCCAAAAATCCCATAATTTCATCGATTATTTGCGAATATTTCTATTTTTAACTCGGGATTCCCTCGATTCGTGACGTCATAAATCACGTGATCGAAGTGCACGTGCGTTTGTTTACATAATTTGCCATCCACCAAGCCATGTGAAAATACACAATGCAGCTTATAAATGAGTGGAAATCAACAGTTTACAGCATGCACTGTGCATTAATTTCTTCACCACCGCACTCCAGTGTGGTGGTCATCGCTTCACTCTCTCTGTTGAGTCTGATCTGACCTTTGTTGATAACAATAAAAGCGCCATTAAACAACCAGGCCTAGGCTAGCCCATGGTTTGATTCATTCAGAGTTATTCTCTGCTTAAAATATGACTCTTTGCATTCTTCATTTCTAGCAGTGGAAGGGCAGAGATACTCAATAATGGGACCAAGATGATTTATAAAGGACAAATAACCTAGGGGTAGGCCTACCTGGCCATTTTAAATTTGTCATGCACCAAGGCTGATACTTTCTATGTAGGCCCTACTGTAATAGTGGACTACCAAAGCCCATGTTGGTGGTATTGATTATCACTATCAGATTATTCCCTAGTGGATAGATTAGGTACAAACCAGAAGGGCCAAGCAGCCAGCCTGGATACAGAAAGCTGAAGATGTATTCCCTTGCATGGCCTCACAAAGACACTTTTGCCAAATTAAATCCTGTCAGAGTCTCACTTTAGGCCAGAGGTAATGCCCAGAAAGTAAGGTGGCTGGGTTAAATCCTCTGCATTCCTAAATTCATATCTTGTCCAGAGAAACATATATACCATACAAATTTCCATTCAAAGAACATACTGCAGGATGATCCATTGTTAAGGAATGAAAGAATTCCTCTGATTTGTACTGTTCAAGTTGCTGGGAACAGATCCAAAAATGGGATTTTTACTTTGACTCATAAGAAGAATGCACCTTTTCATCTTTTGACTGACTGGCTCGGCTCCCTTGTTTTTGAGTGAACTAGGCATTGTGTACTCTAGTAGGCCTATGTAGTCATGACAGTCACCCAAGCCATCCAGGCATTCTGAGAATAATTTTCATCTGTAAGATAGTGTGGTCAGAAAATACAGGAAAAAGGAGATAGTGTGAATAAACCATGATGGCAATTCAGCATAGCATCATTTTATTTGATGCTTGCAGCTCTGCTGATGTGTGCAAATGGTCAATACCTGACATACACCTGGAAATGATGCTAGATTGGTGTTGGGAGTTTCTTACAGAAAGAAAATGGGAGTCTGCAGCCAATACCAATACTAGGCCTATAGAGCGGCACACATTTCTTTCCAATCTAGGTTTACTACTTTTATTTTTTTCTTGATACAAATACAAGTTTTTCTTCTGAATTTAATTTTTTCCCCAAATTCCAACTGTGAAAATTCTGGTCCAGGAAAGTTCCCTTTCAGCTTCACCTTCATATTCATATTAGGCCTAGTCTCTATCTACAGTCACATGTACCATATCGTGCTTATACAGTCCTAGACCTTTTCTGGCAGCCATATTTAAATCCTCTCCCTTGTGACATTGTCCTCTGAGTGTCTTGAAAGTAAGATATTTCTCCTCTTTTTCCTATTTTTCTACCATTGTCATGTCCTGTCATCTCTATAAAATCTCTGTCTTATACCTGGAATCTTTCTGACATAATGTCCTTTGCTGAATTCATCAACTTTGACTGGTCACTGGGCCTACCAATTCAAATTTACCACCTAAGATGCTCAGATCTGTTGATTCTGTCAGCTGATCATATCTCCTATGCTTTGTGAAAATACAGGCCTACACCACACAGTTGGAATCAGGAAAAAAAATTAAAAAATTCAACTGAAGTGAAAGAAACCTGTGTTTTGAAATCTGATAGAAAAGTTGGGACTGGGTTATCCCTCTTTGGAGACCACAAACCAGGGATGGAGAGGAAGAGCGTGCAAGATGTGCACCATGGATGTGCACTGATATTTTCTTCTACTGGAATCATGTCAATCCTTGACTGAACCTACAACAAAGGACAGGAATACTGGGGCAGGCCAGAAAACTTAAAACAAAGTAGAAATGAAGAAACAATAAAATAATTATGAGCTGATCAAGGAAAGTTTTACTGAAACATTCAAGATTCTGCAGAAGAATCTGAGAAAAGGTACAGGTAATCATAATTTTCAGCATATTTTGGATGTGGATGGATCACTCAGCAGGAGGATGCCTGGTCTTCACTTGTTGTGTTGTCTTCACACAATCACATTGATCACAGTCTTGTCAGATTTACTATATGTCATGCTTTTTTCTTGTCGCTGTGTACGGGTGCCGGTGAGAGCGTGACAGGGATAACTGTACTGTCCACGAAGGCCTCGCACATAAACACACACACCGTCGCAGAGGACACTAGCTGGGTGGGGCCTATGCATTGTGTTGTGTACAGGACATACAGTCATGTACATGCACTGATACACATACAGTCACTGATCAGCTGATTCGAGGTCCGATCTGAATTTTACGGATAACGACGTACAACTCGTAAATAATTCCCCTGAGTCGCCCAGAAAGTATGTCACTGTCCAAATTGAGGTGGAATACAGATGCTCTGCGGATAGAATGTTGGTCTTGACATCGCATTGCATAGAAATTCCAAGTTAAACGTGGGTAAAATTCACCGATGTTGGTTAATGACCACCATTTTGAAATCTTCTTCGGCAAGTTCGTTTCCATGGGTTACGGCAATGTTTGTCGGCAGTGTGACAACGGGGGGACTGGCGACCTCCAGAAAAAATGCACTCGTTTGCGTGTTGACAAACAAATGAACGTGAATTTTGCAGCGTTCAATCTTAATAGAATTTGCCACGAAATACGACTTTTTGGTGTTGGTCACTGCAATATTCGATGAACACGCGGTCTGTAAATGCGGGGAATCCCCTGGAAAATTTCCTTGACTTCGGTGCGCGCGTCCCCATTCAAACTCGCCGTACGGGAGTTTATCACCATGTCTTGGCAGGCATTTGGTATTAAAACAAAGGAAAACTACCAAACTATTCAACTTTTGCTGCTTCACATCAATATATTATTGCTGAATATCAAAATATTGCCCGCTCCGAAGTCGGGTTTGGTCTCGCTGATAAGTCATTGTTCCTGTTTGGTCGGGCACTCGCGCGCTTAAGTATTCGTGTGTGAAGGTACTCGGCGCAAATACGACTGCCGCCAAAATATTGCTAGTTGGGGATTCGACCAAAAGATAAAATCTTAATACTGGGGACTCGACGAATTTTGGCGTCGAGTGAACGACGATGCCTGAGGGGGGGTGGTCCGGGCTAAACTTGATAGCTGCATAAGTGAGCACTAATTCCAGCATGGCCGTGCTATTCGTTCTGTGACGGTGTTGTCGCCGCCGGCATTCCCAGGCACATTGCTGGAACAGTTCATGGTGGCGGGGACATCTGGAGGGTGAGAATTGGCGAATAGTCCCGTTTCAAGAATATTGAAACAAAAATTAGCATTAGGCCTGCCTTTCATGCCTTTTATAGGCTTTACGAAGCAAAATTTCAATTGTTGAAAGACCGCAATCTCGGGAACTCTGCAGGATCGCAAACGTTTTTAAATGAAGACTCACCTTTAGTCCTTCGTCGTACGATTCTGAGGGTGTGGCGGTCTTTTCACTCGATGACGTTCGTGATACTGTGATCCCTATCACTTTTGTCTTCACAGAAAACACCCCCGCAGCTTTCCCGTGGCCTTTCTGCAGTAGGCGCTGCCCTTCCTTCCTCAAGTCCGGGTCTGGATTTTTTGGATCCGTCACCATTATGAATACATCCAGTCCTTCCTTCAAAAACCACCACTGCCGCCGTTGATCTCGCGCTGGTGGCATGTTAGAAGAGTTAAATAGGCCCTGCTTCTTAACTTTTCGTAAAAAAAACAAGTCGATAGATAGAACAGGATGTACCGGTACGAAGTTGGCAGACTCTCTTAGTGTGATGACGCTAATTAGACAATCCCGCTAAAACACAGAACCAGGCACTGGAACCAACCGATGTATACTCGGCTATATGCTGTTACGTAATCCAGCGTCAAGATCCGGGTCAGTCCATTTTCGATCGCCCGGTCCCAAGGGGGGATGTAGACCATACCAAAGATGCTATGGGGGATAGGCTTTTAGCGTCTAGGAGGCGGCAACCCGGCACAGGACTGCGGTTAAGTGCCGTCTTGAGGAATCTGGCAGGGTGTGGATTTTTTTTCTTGAGGCATGATAGGTCTACTGTGTAGGCTACTGTCGCTGGCCGAATTTAGTGCCCTTACAAGAATCATTTTATCTAGTTTTCTCTGCCTTTAGGCCAAGGGTAGGCTTACTAACGGTCTCTAGGCCTATTTTCAAATAGGCCGGCCTAGAGGCAAAACAGCCTGGCCATGGACGGAAAAACCTAACCGGTACCTAACCACTATCTTTAAGTGGTTATTCACACTACATGCAATAGCGCAGTGCAAAGATGGAGGTCGCGGGTTCGAATTCTGGTAGTCCCTGATAGTTTTTTTTCTTTTTTTACTTTTCTTTTCTTTTCTCAGAGAACTGTTGTGACTCTTTGAAATTTCTACTATTGGTTAATTAGTCTTTTCTTTATGGTGACACTGATAAAACCGGCTATCGTCACATCAACATGGGCAAGGGCACGCCCTGGTATTCGGACTCATCCCCATACTCTGGGTTGTGGTGGCAAATGTTTGTCAAGAGCTCCCTAGGCAGAGTACACGTAGGGGACGTTACAGTAAAACCTCGCCATGCACTTGCCCAGAATCAAACGTTAATCTAAGTTAAGATCGAAATAGGCCGAAGGTCCCCATTGGTTGGTCATGTAGGCCTATGGCTCATTTTGCCGAATTCTAAAATTTCACTGTGAAAATACATGTATCATCTTTTGCTAATTTACACAGCAAAATGTGGGCGGGGCATAACTTTGATGCTTATGAATATTAAATACGTAGGCCTACATTGCAATGTAAACTAGCAAAGAGGAAGTAACATGCTTCTTTACAAAGGAGCAATTGTATATTGTCACAGTATCGAAAGGAGGAGGATATGCATCCTGAGAATATTACTGCTCGCTCCCTTCGTCACCGCAGTTAGTGTGCGGTGACGAAGGGAGCGAGCACTAAGAACCCCTGATGTTGCAGGATGAGGATGTGAACAAAAATTCATTAAGCAATTCGACTGTATCAAGTCTGGATTGAACCGGGATAGTGGTTTTCTCTCCCACTACACACTGTTGTAGGCCCACCCTGTAGCTTAATATGTTCTCCCTTTTTGTTTTACCTTTATATTGTTAGACCTGTCTCCATTTTGGCTCACACTGTAACATTTTATATCGACTTATACTAATTATACCTTTCTGCCATCTTATTTATTTTACTACACTGTACCATTGTATTTCACTGACCATTTGTTTACGTTTTGGACGACACTTCTGTTTCCCCTGTCTGTTTGCATTGGGGTTTCTTTCTCTACCCTTATTTGCCTTAGCCCTATCCATTCTCTCTTTTCCTAATTCTCTCCAATTATTGTTTTTTCACACCTCTGTTCTTGACCTTTGTTCTAGACCGTTCTTTTACTAGCTTCTCAACCTGTGTTTTCTCTACGTAACCATTCTCCTTGTCTGCCTCCTTTTTCTTGACTACCCCTTTATCTGCTTTCCTAATTACTTGTTATGTTGATGTTTTATTATGGGATTTTTATTTGATCCTAATATTTTCCCTCACTCCTGAGGACGACACCGTATAGTGTCGAAAGCTTGAGTCACCATAGGGGAAAACGGGGCACAGTGGGTCACGAATCTTCTCTTCCGCGATTACTCAGAAATGAAGCAATGCAGGTTTATAAGTGAGGTGCCAGTGAAATATTTCGTATATTGTAAATATCGCAGCTTGTCGAGGGTATATCGCAGTCTTCAGATTCGCCCCTTGTCGTGGGCAAAAGTCGCCAGTGGGACACTACCATTAGCGTACAATAACGGGCTATTATTTGGCGGACTTGCATTCCTAGGACGTTGATTCCTGTCACACCTGTCTCGATGAGTCGATGACCGAGGAACACAGTGTATAGGCCAACCCTGGTCATAACCCTAATCTCAAGCCTCTGAAATTTTCAAGATCCGGAAGGAGCATTTTGAAAACATGCAAAGGGGCAGGTTCATTCACTCTTAGCCAAAAGGTTCCAGATAGAACCTTTTAGGGTTCTTTGACATGCGTCACCTGGAGAACCCCAAAAGGTTCTATAAAGAACCCTCTGAAAGGGTAAAGAACCCTTTGGTAAAGAACCCTCAAAACACTAAAGGGTTCTGTTAAAGAACCCTTTGGTAAAGAACCCTCAAATCTGGAACCTTTACGGCTAAGAGTGTATAGTTAAATAAGGACATTGAAAAAAGATGGCTAAACATGATCCCCATCAACATGCTGTAGCTCTGTTACCGGTACCCGCAGGCACTTGAAATTTGGCCATGTCGAATTAGCGGAACCAGCGGAAACAACGGAACCCAGCGGAACCTGGTCTGCAGCCGATAGAACGAACACGCGAATCGTCCTTGCTTCGTTCAGCTGTTGACTGAAAGCAACATGCGGCTCGGTGTTGGTGAGCAACACGCGACTGCAGTCATGATGTGCGGATTGAGACCTAAATGTAGGCCCTAGGCATGCTAGGTCTAGACTAGGCTACCGGTGGGCCTACATGGCCTAGGCCTACCGTAGACCTAGTTTTTTCGACGCCTAACAATTCGATTTGAACAGTGCAGTTATTATTTAAAAAACAACATTGTTTTTCCTTCAAGTTCCGTTGGTTCCGTTGTTTTCGCTGGTTCCGCTAATTCGACATGGCCTTGAAATTTTAGGTGCAGCGAGCCAAAGGATAGCTCTAGATGTCGCTGCCTCTTCTCGTTCGCCAGTTATGTTGATTCTCGCAAGGCCATATTTTGGATATTCGGTTTGCGTTGTTGGATGGCAGTAAAGTCGATACCATAAAAACTCAAACTACATGTACATATTTTTGTATGCCTATTTCAAATGCGCGATAGATTTGACACCTGAACTCCCATGCAATCGAAATTAAGTGTAGGCTACTCTCAGAACTAGGACACTTCTAGGAGTCGTGAAAGAATCATATCAATCGCTTTTTCCCTTCAAGAGTTATCTTACTTCAAGCTAGACCGATTTTTTGATATCGGACTTCTGACGGATAAGTCGGAAAAGATGCCCTCGGTCAACACGCTGTCAATTTCACCCCGGTCACCCCATCGCTTTGAAATTGACGGTACATTGATATAAAAAGTAGCTCTCAATGTCCTGTGAAAATCAAATCATTATCTTGTACCAGTGCGGAGACATTTGACTTCAAGCAATCGTCATTTTCGGTCATTCTCGTTTGGAATTCTGACATGATGCCAAAAGTCGAAAAACATGTCCTCGTTTAACACGCTGTCAATTCCACACTAGTGATCCGATAGCTTTAAAATTTACAGTACACCGAGAGGAAAGGTAGCTCTCAATGTCCTGTAAATATCAAATCATTATCTTGTACCAGTGCGGAGATATTTGTCTTCAAGCAAGGGTCATTTTCGGTCATTCTGGGTCGGAATTCTCACTGACGCGAAAAGTCGCGAAACATGTCCTCCTTCAACACGTTGTCACTTTCACACCTCTCACCCGATCGCTTTGAAATTTGCGGTACATTGATATAAAAGGTAGCTCTCAATGTCCTGTAAATATCAAATCATTATCTTGCCGTGCGGATATATTTGACTTCAAGCAAGGGCCATTTTCGTGCCCCAAATGTCACATTCTGGACCGGACGCGAAGTCGCGAAGCATGTCCTCCTTCAACACGCTGTCAATTTCGTACCTTTCATCCGATCGCTTTGAAATTTACAGGACACCGAAAGGTAAGGTAGCTCTCAATGTCCTGTAAATATATATGTTTTGCGACTTTTGCCCGTCGAATCATGACATCTCGGGGTCAAAAATAGGCCTTGCTTGTAGGTAATATTACGAAGGCAGTAGATTTTCGCGGATAGCAAAGAAGCGTTATTTTGCTGCCCGTTGGTACATCTTTCCACATAGGACGTGTCCCCATCTAAAAAATCTCAACCCCTTTATAAGACTCGGACTTTCCGCCCGCCTGGACATCTCAACTCCTCGTACGAGAGCGGGAAATATTAGAGGGATAGACACCCTTTAAGGTTTCAGACGTCCTGGAGGTGGAAATGACGTAGAGCGAGAGACGATAGACAGGATTAGCACCTTTCCGACTCCGACTCCGACTTCAACTACAAGAACGAATTGCAGTCCGCTGTGGACATCCTTGATTAAAACGAGTTGGTAGACGTTTTCAATTCGTCAAACACCATATATTGAAGGCAGAAANACTCTCAACTTTTGACAAGGCGGGAGTTTTTTAAAATGCATTATTAAAATTTGAGGATGCAACTTAGTATGGTAACCACGGTTACCATCTTGATGAGGCCGAATTTGATTGGATGTTGGTGTGTGGTGATGTACTTCATGCCCAGCACGAATGAAGATAAAATCCCCACATCTATAAAGCGAAGACCCCACAACTATAAAACGAAGACCCAACTATAAAACAAAGACACCACATCTATAAAACGAAGACCCAGCTATAAAATGATGAACTGTGTCAGTCACCAGTGTAAAACCACAATGAAGGGTTCAAAATGGAAGAGTTACCCTCAGGGAAAAGGGCCCAAACGGTAATTGTTGGTCGGATTTAAACGGGGTTGCTTTTAATCAACAAATCTCAGAAAATGTTAATACGAATCTGCTGTCAGATCTGGGCCATCTCTTACCCTTTTCATAGGGAAAGGGTGTGAACTTGAGGAAATTGATCCCAGTAGTAATGTCATTTGAATGAACCCAGGTATAAAACGAAGACCCAGCTGTAAAATGATGAACTGTGTCAAGTCACCAGTGTATAACCAGAATGAAAGGTCCGAAATGGAAGAGTTACCCTCAGAGAAAAGGGTCCAAACGGTTATTATTGGTCGGATTTAAACGGGGTTGCTTTTAATCAACAGATCTCAGAAAATAATACGAATCTGCTGTCAGATCTGGGCCATCTCTTACCATTTACATAGGGAAAGGGTCTGAACTTGAGGAAATTTGCGGAAATAACTGCCCATACACAAGTGCGAACTGAATAGATGTAGAGAGACAAGGTCTAACAAATCGATAGTCAAAGTTCTCGATTTCTTCATTTCTTGATTTCTCTGTTTCCCAATACCCCAATATAACATCGGAGTTCCAGGTGTAATGAAAAATAATGTTCCCGATACCAGATGTCCGCTTCTTTTGTACAGGGGACATCTCGTGACAGAAGTTACCGTCTGTTGGTGTCCGGCCTATTGTAGCTGCCGCTTATTCCGTCAGAATCTTTTGTTGGGGGACATCTCATATCGGGGTACATGACATTCTACTACACCGGTGTCCGGCTTGGCGCAGTCGGTACAGGCCATGCGTCTTATTGCAGAAGTTGTCAAGAGTTATGGGTTTGACTCCGCTAAGAAGCGACTGCCTTTTTTACTTTTTTTTCTCATGAACCGACCGTTAGTTTTGCATCAGCGGACGTTTTCATTCTTGTATCATTATATATTATCATTGCGGCCATACCTGAACTAATATCCGACATAGAGCACAAAAATGACACAGAACCCTTATAAAATCTTCATACCGGGTTCCATGGTGATTTTGTACTGTAAACGACAGTTTACCATGGTATAACTGNTAAGTTTTCCCACTGTAGTCACATTTGCCATTCATTGATTTCTGATCTCAGAGAAAATGATTATATATACATGTATGTATGTAACATTCATTCCTTATTTGTTTCAGCGACAATGTACCAGATAGAGACTATGAAGATCATCTCATCAGAATGAAGAAGTACATTGTGCCAGAAAATAAGATATTGGAGCTCATCGAGAATCAGTGTTGTAGGCATCCAGGGTGCCAGAGGATGATTTCCGTCTCAACAATAGAGAAAAGTAGCATACCCTGTGGAGTCAAGTACATGTATACCTACACCTGTCCGGTAAGTTTAGGTAGAATTTAGGAAAAGAGGGTCACTGGAAAAAAAATATGGCTAATAGGCCTAATACGCCTGTAATTGGTATCAAATACACGAGCTGACGAAGGGCTGAACATGTTTCCGAGCGTAAATCAGATGCCCGTAATACTGTTTTTCTGCAGCCACATATGAACATCCTGAGACAGCAAAACTCCTATGCCAATCGTCCATGTAATTAGCTATAGTGACATCAGCGGACGTTTTCATTCTTGTATCATTATATATTATCATTGCGGCCATACCTGAACTAATATCCGACATAGAGCACAAAAATGACACACAACCCTTATAAAATCTTCATACCATGGTGAGTTTGTACTATAAACGACAGTTTACCATGGTATAACTGGCGTTCACCATAGTAACCCTTATTTTACCCTGCAAAATTACCATTCACCAGTGGCAAAATGAGCATATTTTTCATAAGGGCAATGATAGTAAACATGACGTCGTCTCCGATTTTTCCAAATTTTCGACCCCTTCCTAAAGCACTTTCGGGCCTTCCTCAGGCACTTTCGTGTAGAGACCCAGGATGTGATCTCTGCCAGAAAATGCCTGAAAGTGCCTTCGGGAATCCCTAATATTCTTTGTTTCTTTTCAAGGAAAATGCGCCGTGTTGTCCTTGTACGGGAAAAAATAAATGTGCACTGTGCGAATGTGGCCGTACAGAAAACCCCTGCACCAACTGCAAAGCGAGGGGATGCCGATTCAAGACGGCCAAAGTAACGGTGAGTGATCAATTGTCACCTGCCATTTCAAAGTTGATTGGTAAGCACAGTAATAAGTAAACACAGGACTGTGCAGCAAGAAGCAAACAATAACACACAAGTTCCCCCAAATTAGAGGGATTCCTTTATTTGCAATTCTGACTAACGATGACGGAGATACTCTCAAAAAGTAATAAATGAAAAGTCAGAGTCCGCTGAACAGCCTCGTGTGACTGGGATGTTATAACGGCTGTTTAGTCATCACTTAGCAGGTTGGTCCCATTAGTGTGAAAACAAGGACTTGAAGATTTGGCTGAGGTATCCTTCTTGAGGAATCATTTACGGCTCATTACCACATTCTGAAAAAGAGGAAATACATATATGAAATGAATTTGTTTACCATCTACAGGACGGATCACAGCAACAAGCCAATCAGGGCCCCCCATCAAAACCCCGGAGCAAGCACCAACCATATGCCACCTCCAGTTCTCGAAACACTGCGGTATTTGATTTGGGAAACAGGACCGCAAACGAAGTTTTGGAAGAAAGGGTTACGGGCGACAAAGAACAAGAGCAAACTGTCAGAAGAGAGTGTCTGGTACGTTTGGTGACATGTCAGCCAAAGCCAAGTGTATTGCTCAAGCAATTGCCAAGCAATCCTACATGTACCGGTACATGTATAGAGTGTAGTGTTGCTTTTTGGAGGAACACGTTTTCTGCATGGGGTACCTGTAGGCCGCCCACTGTTCAACGCAATCATTATCCATTTTTCTTATGAGATTCAAATAAATTGTAGCAAAAAAGATATGGGCAAACACTAATACGGGGTAAACTTTGCTGGGTATAGGCTAGAGGCATGGCCACAATCCTGCCCATCGTGTGTTATTCATTGATTGACCTCAGTATTTTATTCTTCAGGCTGCACTGCAAACAATGGACAATGATAGGAAGAACGCCTTACTCACTGCAACAGCAGTGAATAATCCATTGGAAATGGCATCCTACATCTCCCCTGCTGGAACTCTGACTATGGAACCTCTGGGACCACCACCCGCGTACTGCAAATCCTACATGTACCGGTACATGTATAGAGTGTAGTGTTGCTTTTTGGAGGAACACGTCTTCTGCATGGGGTACCTGTAGGCCGCCCACTGTTCAACGCAATCATTATCCCTTTTTCTTATGAGATTCAAATAAATTGTAGCAAAAAAGATATGGGCAAACACTAATACGGGGTAAACTTTGCTGGGTATAGGCTAGAGGCATGGCCACAATCCTGCCCATCGTGTGTTATTCATTGAATGATCTCAGTATTTTATTCTTCAGGCTGCACTGCAAACAATGGACGATGATAGGAAGAACGCCTTACTCACTGCAATAGCAGTGAATAATCCATTGGAAACGGCATCCTACATCTCCCCTGCTGGAACTCTGACTATGGAGCCTCTGGGACCACCACCCGCGTACTGCAAGTGCGGATGTTGTGTACAAATGGAGAAGGAGCGGATGAAATTTTATTGTAATTTGGACAACTGTATTACGAAAAAAATCGTCTTTCAAAGCATTGTGTTTGAGATGGGAGGTAATTGAAATTGGAGGAATTATGAACTACGCAGAACATTTCCATGATGAGCCACAATTTCAGCCTTGGAGTTATAGAAACCAGGCCTACAGATTATTCATTCTATGGCAGTGGGGCAGACTTGGCAAAAGAAACCGAAGGTGTCCCCCTGCTTGTGTAGTAGCCCGGATTCGTTGGAGGTTTCCCAACCGTGAGGGCGAACCATATACCGGCTATGAAAGCGCCCCAGATATGGATGAATAAAATGTCTTACACTCAATTCAAGCGGCATCGTTTTGATGCTGGCATATCACTTGGACCTGGACACGGTTTTGCTGTGATGTTTGATCCTTGCTTCTTCAAATCACACTGCACGAAATGGGTTGTTATCCTGTGTTTTGTTTGTTATACTGGATCCAGTATTCTAGACATATTATTTGTTATATCAAGGTATACTGAAATATACTGGAATAAAATATCCTTTGAGTATTTTGATCAGTATATCTCAGTATTCGCAGTGATCACGGTATACTGACCGAGGATACCCCATGATATCGAAGACCTACGGATCTTGTGTTATAACTGGATATACTTCTGCAGGATACTTGGAAAATACTTCGTTTATAGCTCATGATTACTTCCAGTATTTGTGTGTGGTACCATGTGTTATCTTGGGGGTATAACCACCTTGCATACTGGCAAATTACTGGGACAGTATATTGCCAAGGATAACCCAGTATTTTTATCACCCAGTTCTCACCTTGTTATGATGCATTGTGGGATATGGTAGTATTCCTTGTTATACTGAAAGGCATACCCTGGCGTCGAAAAGTACGCCACGAACTGTTGATGAAAATGCAGCCAATGGGGTAGAAGTGCATAGTTAAACTTCAGATTCATTATCACCGAATGAACCCGATTTAAAGACATTTACTTTCATTTTCATACATACATCTTGGATTGATTTCGAGTGTAATTTGTAGGTGTATCGGCTTCAGGGCCGGATCCAGGATTGACAGAAGGGGAGGGGGCGTAGCTTGACGGAGGCAGCGAGCACCGGACATGCCGAAAGCGCGAAGCCCAAAGGGGGATCTGGAGTCCTCCCCCAGAAAAACTTGACAAATTTTAAGTGCTTTAGATGCATTTTCCTGGCATGGGAGAACAAAATACTCGTAATTTTATCTGATTAAATATATTTTTGTTTAAAAAATCATTGCTCTGCCAAAAATAGGGGGCGTAGGCCTACGCCCCCACGCTCCCGGATCCTGGCCTCGGCTTCTTTCACTTAATTCAACCAGCAACCATTATATTTTATTCGTTTAATGATTATTTTTCACACTGTAGCCATTTTGTTTTAAGTCGTTTGATCTGCTGGATTTGAATAATCGATCTCTATGTCAATCAACGGGAGCGGACATAAATACAAAATTGGCCTTCTTAACAGATGCAGTCCAGTTTCCAAATCAATTGTAGTACATGTACTTGTGCAGTATTATGCACATGAACCACAACGCGAGACAAATGAACCGCATTCTGCTGCCCCAACGCACTATTCCGTTATTCATTTGGGCGAACACTAACCGCCTATAACAGAGTATACTAGTACAAAGAATCTCCAAGGAAGCCTGAACCAGACAGGAAAGGAGGTCACCCAGGCATACACCTGATATGCCTGACATCAGTTTTAGCGGGACAATCAAATAACCGTTCAACGGTTCATTCGAAGTGAGTCACAGTAGGGGAAAGGTTTTCTCCGTTTTCTCTCCATCAAAATGGCAAGTTTCTATCAATCCGACCATCCGATTTTAGTGTACCACACGTTACAACAGCTCAGGGTGTACAACACTAATGGAGTTGACTTTTTGCCGTTGATTTTAAAGACGGATTCGTCCATATTTAGCGTGATTCGGCGACAGTCTAAATGGAAACATTACTGGAAACGGGCTCGGTGTACACAACGGAATACTTTGGGAAAAGAGTAAGTACATGTAGCCGTGTTTCAGTTTCTATTTCTATGCTCCTTTTCTTTAAAAAGGTTTTGTCTGATAACTTATTTTTCAAAAACATTTACTATGATAGGCTCTCAAAACAAAAACGTGGATTCTTGAATTCTTTTTTTCTCTGCTATATGCCGACTATTACTAATTACACCTACGCACTGAAAGACTGTTGGAATTTGAGGTATTTCTAGGCCACAGCTATCAACTCGGCTATAGTTCAGATGACCTTTTCTAACCCCGCATGTGTAACCCAGGACGGGAATCGTGTGTCATTAATTGCAGACATCCGATTCGGTCTGCACACGCACGCGTTTTAAAGATAATGTTTCAGGACTTCATTGTTTACATTCAATGTTTGTAAACATGGATGTTTATATTATGTTATTTTGGACTTTTGGGACATGCCAAACCAAATTGAATACTTTCAGTGTCAAAAGAATTTCTAGAGGAGCATGCCACCAAAAAATACTCATAAGACAAAGAAAGACAGGACACAAACAAACAAAATGTAAATAAACAATGATTTTCGTGGCCCGCGAAAATACCCGTGATAAATTATCTTTAACACCTGGTGTAGGCCTATAAGGCGGCATTTGTTTAAGTTGTGACTATCTTTAGGGATTTAATGTCTTCGTGCCCTTTGTCATAAATGCTGTAGGAATACATCGTGGACAAAAACAAAAAATCATTTTAACTTCTACAGCATTGCTGAGTGAGGGTGTAATTTTCGAGCTCTCAGTGTGTATGTTTGTGAAAAAGAAGAAAACATTCATGTTTTAACTTCTTGTTATTTTGCATTTACAGATTACTAGTACCTGAAATATCGAAGGAACACAGACATGTCAGACATGTTAGAGTGTGGTCACAAAGAGGTCTATGTGTTTCCAAACATATCATAGGTGAGTAGCCTACATGATGGGCACACCCTTGGGTGAGACATCTGCCCACGCGATCGCCATCATTCTGCATTATTTTCCTAAATCGTAGAGCAAGGGTCCATGGATAAATCATTGTCTAGATCACATTACATCCCGATGGCTTCATTCACTTGTTTGCATATTGTGATATGAGTGCTGATTATCGATTGCCTCGCAATTAAACTGATATTTTATACCCTTTAACCAATTGTGTTAATCTTATAGACTGCCTTTACTTTCAGTATCAACTAACGGTATTAAATAGACGTGACAGCTGCAGAACAGGATGATGTGACCAGCAGGAGGCAGAGGTCTTTTGAGTCTAATGATGACATAAGAGGGTGAGTTTGCTGATGAATGTTGCTTTGTATATGGCTTTAACACCAAGTGCGGTTGCTTTTCCTTTGGTTTCACATGGAAGTGGAGGTTCAATAAGTGATCTCTATGTTAACGCCAGTTTCCGTAAATGGCCATGTGGCGTTTCCGTAGGCCTTTGAACAACATAGCCATGCCTGTTAGTTATCTCTTCTGTTGTAATGTCGCATGGATAGTCGCGATGCCTATGAAAAACCACGCGCCAGAGAACAGAAATCGCTGAAGTAGAAACGGGTCTGCAGAATCTGCATGTACGATTGCCGTAGATATAAACGGAATTCAGTGAATAACATTGACATGGCTTTGTTTTCCTTTCCAGAGTCCGGCTGAAAAATGTGGAGGGGAAGGAACTGACATGTCAAGGAGGAGATGTTTCGGCGAAATGTGAACGTATTCAAACGGTGGTGGACTAAAGACATTGTGAATGTGGAAAACGTCCCCTGGAATGCAATTCTGGGTGCTATATTCCTAATGGATTAACCTCTGTGAAGGATTGTATGTCACTGACCCTGATCATAAATGATGACAATGCATGGCATCAGTGTATCGAAGTCTTCAATTTCTGTGATTTTCTTCTCTGGAACACACCTAGTCGCAACGAATTTTAAATAATCATTGCTGTCATTTTTCGTTACAGAATAAAAGCAGGGTGATACAAGAATTTTATATACACAACATGTATTGTAGTTGTCATTTATTTGTGTGTAGGCCTACACAAGCTCTGCCCTGAATGCACGTGCGGAGAGGCCCAGTGAGCAACGAGGCAATGGATTCCTGAGGCAGTATTTTCCGATAATATCTGGAATACTAGTATCCTGAGACAGAATAACACAGCATAACCATGGAAAATCCTGATCAATTCATGGAAAATACTGAGTGAACCACGGGAGATATTCCCATGTTATACTTGGCGAATCCCCATAGAGTACTAGACATATCATGAGGAATACTGCGCGTATACAGCAGTATCCTTTGGTATCTTGGGTGGTATCCTCGGATATTCTCGGTGGAGGCAGAAATACTGGCATGACTGGGATATCCTGAGTGCCCGCTGGGAGAATACTTGGTTATGCATGGATATACTGAAAATATACTGACCCAGGATAACACAAGGTCCTCTATGTTCCGCATCCTTTGTTATGCTCAGTTAGGATACCAAGAGTATTCCAATGCAATACTGTCAGTATACCATGAATATACTGATATATACTGAGGGTATAGACTCATGATTCTAACCCATTTCGTGCAGTGTCATCGGACGTTTGAGAGACGACAGCTGCCGGAACCGTACCGTACCGGTAGTGGAGGCATTCAGCCATCAGTTCTGAAAAATAAGAGAAAATTGATGTGAAAAAATATCTATTTATCAATTATGCAAAAAATAAGTGTATCGCAGAAAGAAAAGTTTCTATAGGAATTACAATGTAGTTTGTAGTTTTTCGGTATCACACAGTAGGCCCACACTCCACGACATCTTGCAGGCTGATGACCATGGGGGAGGTGGAGAGAGGTACAATCTCGGTCATAAGTTATTAACCAGTGGATATTTGCCAATTACTCCGTGATCCCCCAATATTTTTTCACCAATTGTTGAGGCATGATAGTTAGATCATTTGTCCATCATTTGGCATAATGATTTTTCTGATCAGTTGGCTGACTTGGGTTTTACCGTTGTTCGAAGTTCGCCGGTCACAATGAGATTTTCGGAAGCTTCGCAATTCCTGAAAATTTTCACCTGCAAAATCTTCCTCTGCCTGCATAGATGGATATCAGCGTCAAAACTTTTCATAATTTTTGATTTTTTAACTTAAAAATGGCAACTTTGTTGGGATTTTAGCACTCTGCTTTCAAGTCCAGTGAACAGCACTCTGAGATGACCCCTCAAGCTTTACTGGGTTCCTATTGACAAAAATCCAGTCAGGTTTTTTCTGTGGTCAGGCATTTTATGGGTCCGTTTGCATTCATTGATCATGTTGAATAGGGCCTAATCAGATTCGGGTCGACATCCTGATTGAATGGTTGAAACTGATCTGCGTTCATCTTTTAGGAAGAGCATGGCATGAGGGCGGAAGAATGCCTATTATATTAGGTCTAGTAAAGCTTGAGGAGGGTCATCTCAGAGTGCTATTGACTGGGCTTCAAACCACAGTGCAAAAATCCCAACAAAGTTGCCATTTTAGGTTAAAACATCAAATATTTTGAAAATTTTTGATGCTGATATCCATCTATACAGACACTGGAAGATTTTACAGGTGAAGATTTTCAGGATTTGCGGAGTTTCCGAAAATCTCATTCTGACCGGCGAACTTCGAACAACGGTAAAACCCAAGTCAGCCAACTGATCAGAAAAATCATTATGCCAAATGATGGACAAATGATCCAACTATCATGCCTCAAAAATTGGTGAAAAAATATTGTGGGATCATGGAGTAATTGGCAAATATCCACTGGTTAATAACTTATGACCGAGATTGTACATGTATATATATATTATGTACGGTACATGTATTGTAGGCCTAAAAAGTGGATGGACCTACCTGGTATATAGGCATAAGACTTTTCACTTAGTTCCCTGTAAGTGACCCATTCCTTCGTCGACCTGGGTCCTTATTCACAAAGCATCCGTACGCTTTAACGGATCCGTTAAGCCTCCGTTACGGTTTGCCCCGTATTCACGAAGCATCCGTACATTTACGCATCCGTAGAACACGTGCGTAAAATAGCGAATTTTTGCGGGAACTCCAGGGTTCCCGTTAATGCTTGCGGATCTCTGTTGGGCTCACTGTGCATCTCAATTTAATACATTTAGCACTTGATTTTTTGTGTGTAGTTGCACCCTTCATAAACACTCTACGTCCGTATCACGAAATGCCTAATTTTTACACACAAATGATCATTTCTGCAGTGTCCTTAGTATGTATACATCGCTAAGTTTGGACTGAAAATGTAGAGTATATATAGCGTTCATAAAACTTGTTTATTAATTTGGAAAAATCCCAGGTTTAGATATTCAGACAGGGTGTTGTAGATATATGTGATGTAGTTGTACAGCATGAAACGCCTAATTATGTATTTTCAAATCCCGGCGTGGTAGGCCTACGCTATTTTATTGTGAATATCGATTGATTTCGTCTTGTACGAAAAGTTGTAAATGTTTTAAAGCTGTCGGGAATACCTTACATTTACCTGGGAGTAAGTGTCCTATAGGGGATAAATGTCTGGGGGTTAAGTGTCCGGGGACTGAATGTCCAGGGGGTAACTCTCCGGTGGTAAATGTCACGGGGGCTAATGTCACACGGCAGTCTGTCTCCGATGCGCTACCACAAATGGACAAATGACTAAGCATTATACGTATATTGTGTGCACGCGTTCACAATCATTAATGAGTTGAAGAAATCATACGTTAATACGTGATTTTGACGTCACATCGAATGGATCTGTTACATGTAATTTCTTCTGCCTGTGCATGACGTCATTTTTATGTAATTATCGTTAGCGTTAGTGAGTTTAAGAAACCATACGTTAACGGTAACATGCGAGGAGCTCTAGACTTACCCAATAACGGAACTCGGTAATTATCGGAACTCCGCAATTTAACGGATCTCTAACGGAACCTTTCGTGAATACGGCGTAGCGCAATTCTAACGGATCCGTTAGGCCACCCGTAAGGGCTTCTGCGGATCCGGTAATAGCGGATGCTTTGTGAATAAGGTCCCTGGACACCTGGCGTTGTCGGACTGCCTCATTTGTCAGTGTTGTGGCAATGCCCCGGCCACAATTGCGGAAATTGTGTCTAAAACTGCCAACTGGTTCCTCATTTTGTACGAATCATACGAAAACGACGTACGTTTGCTGCAATATTTCAGTAGGCCATGACTAAAGAAATTTTCCGCTTTCCATGTAGTTTTTGTGTTCACGTAATAGGCCTATGGCAGCGATTCAAGGGTGTCGGGAGAAAGGACAACATTCCTATAAAAAGAAGCGAAGACACATGTATTTACACGTAATTCCATAGTGATGAAGATGGGGCAATCTGCTGCATTGTAATAAATCAATCTGCGGCTAATGCACACATTGCAATCATGTAACAGACACATTCTTTCGAACACGTTCTCTAAAGTATGGTGAGCAAACCAAATGGTCTGCGTACGTATATCCCACTATCTGATTGGGATGCTGTCACCAGGTCCACCTAAAGTGGTAAAACCCGGACCGCATCTTTGATAGTGAGGGACTTTTTAGTGAGATGGTATGCGAAGCTCATTGTCACAGCAGAACCTCTACAAGGTTGCGGAGTGAAGGAATTATTATGGTTTCCGATCTCAAGATCGGAAACCATATTGTGTTTGGTCATGGTGTCTGTCTGTCTGTCTGTCTGTCTGTGTTTTGTCTGTTCAGTCTGTCACACCTGTAACTTTGTTCCTGCAAGAGCTACAGACCTGGAAATGTGACCTACCCCCAGGTTTCATGACCTGAGCTACGATACCTGGTTCATGGTGATATTGATATATCAAAAGTTGAGATTTTGTCTGTCACACTTTTGTTTCTTGAATAACTTGTCTCCAAGGCCAGAGCACTAGTAACAAGTTCCTTCCCTATGTTTATGACCCTTGGCAAGATACTGGCATCAACGAGTTTATTGCCCAGTGTCCGCAACATAATGATGAAACTGGTATCACAACATCATAGCTCATCCACGGGTGTTATTGCAACTGAAATTTTCAGTTAGCACCTGCTCGGTCGCATGATATTTGCTGATACATTGTATCATGGTGAGATTTGATACTCAAATTTGATAACATGACATGAGTCAGAATCTCGTGATGGTAGAAGCCTAAAACCTTCACCTATACCTAGGTTATCAAGGATGAGCTTTCAGATTACGCAATGACCTTGAAGGTCAGAGGTCAAGGTCAATGTCAAACAGTTCTTAAGTGCAAATCTCCTCGGAATTTCAGGAGAAAACGAATTAGAAGCCTGAATTAACCATCCCCGATAGGTTTAATCAGGGATCCTGTTCCAGTTATGCAATACTTCTCAAGGTCAGAGGTCAAGGTCACAGCCAACCATCACAAATAACATGAGACAGAACCTGGTGATGGTGGAAGCCTAAAACCTTCATCTACGCCTAGGTTATCAAGGATGAACTTTCAGATTACGCAATGACCTTGAAGGTCAGAGGCCAAGGTCAAGGTCAAACAATTCTAAAGTGCAAATCTGCACAGAATTTCAGGAAAAAACTAATTAGAAGACTGAATTAACCATCTCCTATAAGTTTAATCAAGTATGCCTGTTCCAGTTACGCAATACTTCTCAAAGTCAGAGGTCAAGGTCACAGTTAATTAGCTCTAGAGTAGTAAGCTTCTCATCGGAAACCATTGACATCGCTCCGATGTCCTTTTCTTGTTCATGATGTTTGAGTTCACTAGTAAAAATGCAGTGGGAAATGAACGTACCTCAAAGCTTTGAAAGACGAAGAGTTCGTTTGTAACCAGGGTTTCTCAGGCCGGTCCTCCTCGAGGTCAGGATGACTGCATTTGCCTGTGATCCAGGAGTGAACATTTCGCACATGCTGCAAGATGCTCAGCCAGGTTTTTCGCAACCTCATGACGTTACCACAGCAAGTGCCGCACGAATGCCAGAAGTGATTGATGATGTCCTTGGTCCAAGCTTTCAATGGTCTGTATGCAACTTTCCCCACAACCTCTCCCAGTTGCTTTCTGATGCGCTTGCTTTTGTGCCATATGTCGAGATTATGGGTAATGTGTTTCCAATTTGGTTCATCGGAAAATCAATGAAATAAACATATCACTTGTTGCAGTGACTTACTGGAATCACAAAATGCCTCGCTATAAACACTGGCTATTATTGAAAACAGACACTTCATGTCCCTTTGGAACAGCTGTGATCATCGCAAGCTACTGAAATGAGATAAAATGCGTTGGTTGAAGAGTAAAATGATACTTACGAAACAATGTCATAAGTGACTTGCTGGCATCCGTGGTAACATGTTTGACGTTCATATTCTTCTGAGCTAGGTCCTGGAGTCTGCGTTCCGTCAGAAATCGTTCCAGTCTTGGGCTATGACGATTTGTCATCCTGTTATCTCCGACCTGCAGGTTGGTTATAATGTTATCGATGCCCTCCTGGTCAACCATAAATATAGTGGTGGCGTGACTGGCGCAGAATCCTTGAAAAGAAACAAATATTACAATCATAACCTAATGAATCTGTAGAAAACGCTCCAACTTCCTGGGTATCCGGGTACCTTTCAGGGTATCTTTTGACATTCCGGCATTCTTTTACTGAGATTTAGTCTTACATAGCCCATGTCTAGACCTTTCAGTCTGGACTGGTTTCGGCTCATGGGCTCAGGTTACACGCTTTGCATGCTGATAATTTCAACTCCACGGCAGATTCGGCGCCAAAACAACTACATTTACTTCCGTGTGTTGAAAAAAAGTGTACAATTTTCTTAGCAATACCTGGAGTGTCATATCGAGTGTCCAAGATAACTTCCAGTGGCTGTTCTCCACGCAACATTTCCAGGCGTCGGGACATGTCCTTCCGAAAGAAGCCGTCAATTGCCTGGGCGTAAACGCGCTGGTTTTTATAAAACGAATGCCATCCTGATATGGCAATGCCAGCAAAACGAAAGCACATCTCCGCTGCTGTCCACGTCAAACCAGACATCAAAATTGCTATTTGCACGAGCAGATGAACGGCACATTTCGAACCGTAGTACTCGGAAGACAACCACTTCCCTGGGTGACCGGCCTGTTTTGACTAAGACAAAAATGCACACTATAGCTAATTACATGGACGATTGGCATAGGAGTTTTGCTGTCTCAGGATGTTCATATGTGGCTGCAGAAAAACAGTATTACGGGCATCAGATTTACGCTCGGAAACATGTTCAGCCCTTCGTCAGCTCGTGTATTTGATACCAATTATAGGCGTATTAGGCCTATTAGCCATATTTTTATTTCCAGTGACCCTCTTTTCCTAAATTCTACCTAAACTTAGCGGACAGGTGTAGATATACTTGACTCCGCAGGGTATGGTACTTTTCTCAATTGTTGAGACGGAAATCAACCTCTGGCACCCTGGATGCCTACAACACTGATTCTCGATGAGCTCCAATATCTTATTTTCTGGCACAATGTACTTCTTCATTCTGATGAGATGATTTTCATAGTCTCTATCTGGTACATTGTTGCTGAAACAAATAAGCAATGAATGTTACATACATACATGTATATATAATCATTTTCTCTGAGATCAGCTAATTACATGGACGATTGGCATAGGAGTTTTGCTGTCTCAGGATGTTCATATGTGGCTGCAGAAAAACAGTATTACGGGCATCAGATTTAGGCTCGGAAACATGTTCAGCCCTTCGTCAGCTCGTGTATTTGATACCAATTATAGGTGTATTAGGCCTATTAGCCATATTTTTATTTCCAGTGACCCTCATTTCCTAAATTCTACCTAAAATTACCGGACAGGTGTAGGTATACTTGACTCCACAGGGTATGCTACTTTTCTCTATTGTTGAGACGGAAATCATCCTCTGGCACCCTGGATGCCTACAACACTGATTCTCGATGAGTTCCAATATCTTATTTTCTGGCACAATGTACTTCTTCATTCTGATGAGATGATCTTCATAGTCTCTATCTGGTACATTGTTGCTGAAACAAATAAGCAATGAATGTTACATACATACATGTATTATAATCATTTTCTCTGAGATCAGAATTCAATGAATGGCGAATGTGACTACAGTGGGAAAACTTACCTCTCAGGGAGGAATATGTCTTCGTTGACATTGTTGTCAGCATCTTCCTCAAATGGAGCCTCATTTTCTGAATCTGATGATTCCCACTCATCATCATTGTCATCGTCCGTAAAGATTTCCTGTCAAAATATATAATTATACATTTTTATTTCAAATAAAACCGTTGGTGGGGGAACAAAAGCAAAAAAAATCAGTTGCTTCTTGGCGGAGTCGAACCCATAACTCTTGACAACTTCTGCAATAAGACGCATGGCCTGTACCGACTGCGCCAAGCCGGACACCGGGAACTCCGATGTTATATTGACCGTAAATTGTAATAAGAAATCCAATCTGGACTCGAGGCTTGTTAGATTTCATACAATGTTATGCGTGAATAATTGCGTCAAGGTCGGATTACATAGGCCTAGAATACAAGATGGCGATTTGTTAGTCAGTAGAAGGACACCCGTGTGTGTATTTGTTCGTGTTTTCCTACATTGGAACTGATAAAGTCACACGCTTTCACATCCAGAAAGGTAGGTTAGTTTCATTACTTTTCATTAGTAAGTCTAATTAGTTATATGGAACAGGGGTTGACCTGCTAGACCTTTTCAATTGGCCTTGGCCTCGCCCTTCTTTGTTGGTGCATTCCAACAATGCTGGCGTTATGAAAAGTTCCGGCCCGCTCCCATGTAGGCCTAGGCCTAGGCCTACATGATTAGGCCTTAACTGTCCGAAGTTCGTAATGCTTGCGTGTATTTCTCGTTTCGTGCTTCTAACTAGGCCTAATGTTTCTTTTGCTTTGGTTACAGTTATTTTGATGCCGACTTTGATGTCTCATGTACTGCCGTGTACATTGTTCGTGTACTTACATTCGAGGCCATGATACGACTCCTTCGCTGGTTGGAATCAGAATACGGTGGCGCCACCACGGACATTGGAAGTCTATTGGGTTAGTTAAAGTAATCTTTATTACAAAACAAAATAATATACAGAATAGAAGTCCAGGGCTGAAGCTAGAAAATTAGCATTATTAGCCCTGGTAAACAGAACATACAGAACATAAAATGTACAAGAAAGGCATAACTAAATGATAGCAAAAGGACAACAGAAAAAGATATAAAGTCATAGAGGTATAACCAAATAGTAGAATGAAATAAATTTACAGGGAATAATGAGGTAGAAGAGACTCAGGTTTTTAACAAGGAATTAATTCTAAAAATGTAATCGGCAGTTTTTTCAACAATCTTGATATTAACGGAAGTATTAAAATTTGTGATGCCAAATAGTAAGGAATGTAGTCTCTCCTCCTCAGACATTCTGAAAAAAGCAGTCAAACTAAACTGTGGCAACAAATCAAGGTCTGAGAAAAATTCATTACGAAACGTTATAAGAGGACAATGGAAAAGGAGATGTTTACTCGTTTGGGCTCTGTAACCACATGCACATGAGGGATTGGATACGTTCGGAAAATTGTGACAAAATAGGTCACTTTTAAAATTCAAGTTGACTTTGGTTCTGTTCAAAATGATTTCGACTTTTCTTGAGACATTTAGTTTAAGAGTTGAGGTATTTGTCTGATTTTCGAATCTTAACTTATGAATATTATATTTAAATGAGTTGCGGGTATACAGACCCCTCATGTTCTGTGGCACAGAGTCCCAAGCCTTAATTGACGTTGGTACTGTAGATCTATAAAACCGCTGTGAAAAAGTTACTGGGATACGATATTGATTTGGCTGTCTCAATCTGAGGTCAATATGTTGATTCTGGTACATATTAAAAATATTTTGAATGTAGGAAGGAAGATTTCCAGAATTCAAGTCATACATTAATAACATCTTTTTCTCTGTTCTCCTGGAAGCCAAAGTATTCCAACCAAGACAGTTAAGAACCTTACTAGTACTACTTCCCTGAATACATCCACTTACAATCAAAGCCGCTCTGTAGTGGATCTGATCAAGACGATGTAAAAGATTATTACTTGACATATCAAAGATAATCGCGCCATATTCTAGGTGTGGCAGAATGAAAGATTTGTACATTTTGTCCAAGTGTTTGGACTTAACAGAATAGGATAAACATTTAAGTGGATTGAGCATATTGTTACATTTCTTTATAATGACATTGATATGCTCATTAAAGTTTAAGTGTTCGTCAAGGATGATGCCTAAATGTTTATGTGATTTAACTTTGGGAATAGTTTCACCATTTAGAACGAGATCAGGATGGGTGCCCTTGCAACGACGTGGTGAATGAAACAATACTTCCTCGCTCTTAGAGGGTTTAAAATAAAGTTTCCATGATTCAGACCATGACATCATTCGATCAAGATCAGCTTGGATCAGGTTGTTAGGGAAATTAGTATTACTTTGAGACACCGGTATGAAGAGTGAACAGACATCAGCATATATAAACAACGGGCAATTCTCCACCACATCACGGATGTCATTTATATAAATTAGGAATAATAAAGGGCCAAGAATGGACCCTTGTGGAACCCCACTGTTAATGAAACCAGGAGGAGATGGACGAGATAGTGAATTATTCACCCTCACTTTTATATGGCGATTATTCAAATATGATTCAAAGAGTTGTAGAAGTCTTCCTCGAACACCATAGGCAGATAGCTTAACAGATAAGAGATGATGTGGGACAGCATCAAATGCCCCGGCAACATCAAGAAAAATCCCTCTAGTGTGGTATCCAAATTCAGAATTTCTTAAGATCATATGAACAATACTAACAAGTTGTTTCTCGGTACTGTGGCCGGGCAAAAAACCAGATTGGTTGGCAAATAACAAATTTTCAGATAAAAGATGATTTAGAAGCTTCGAATGGACAAGCCGCTCAAAAACCTTGGACATAGAGCTGAGTAGAGTCACGGGTCTATAGTTGGATGTATCCAACTTTGACCCCTTATTTTTATAAATGGGGACTACAACTCCCGTTTTCCAGCAAGCAGGGAACTGTCCAGCATTCAAGATATCTTGGAACAGCTGGGTCAGTGGGGAGGCAAGGGCAGTGGCAGACATTTTCAACATACGGTTAGATATACCGTCCTCGCCACCCTGCTTTGACAAATCAAGAGACAGTAACTGACGATGAACTGATTGCTCAGTAATAACAATGTGGTCAAAGACCGAATTTGTTCGTACAACACATTGGGGTATAGTCTTGGACTGGTAATCTTGGTGAAACTTTAACATAAATTGATCCAAGAAGAGCTCGGATTTTTCAAGGTTGGTGATGGCAGTCCTATTATTCTGATAAAGAGTTGGGATGCCACATTCAAATTTCCTACCTAAAAGTTTCCTTACAATGACCCAATAATCTCTGCTGTTAGAGCTGTTATTATCTAGAGAATTGCATAAAAAAGAGATTCGTGCGAAAATCGCGCGCGATGGGGTAAATCGCGTTCAGTGTATCCCTAGGCTAACTACAAAAGTTATTTCGGGCGGCAACGCGGCGGCGAGCGCGCGTCATTTGTTGCCGCGCGTCTTTCGTGTGACCCATTTATTGAAAATCCATTGAACGTATTTTCCCGGCGGTGAACGCGCGTCGTTTTTCGCCATCGCGGCCCGCGGCGCGGTTTTGGTGTGAAGGGGCCTTTGAGGCTAGGGATACACTGAACGCGATTTACCCATCGCGCGTGATTTTCGCACGAATCTCTTTTGTTTCGGAGGCATTGCGGCATGAAATAACAAAGAAACAACGCGCGCGATGGTTAAATCGCGTTCACTGTATCCCTAGAAACCGCCGCGGAATCCGCTATAGTGGAAACGGGCCTTAAAGCTGGATTTAGCTGCACGCGGTATGCGGATTGCGGAACGCGGTAAGCGGAAAGTTCAATGCATTTCGCATACAACAAATCGCTTCCGCCGGTGATTCCGCGTCCCTATACCGCATTCCGCGTGTCAGCTAAATGCAGCTTAAAGCAGTTTCAGTGTGACGCGTTGATGCGCGATAAGGTTTTAAAGCGCATTCCACCCGTTTTAAAACGCCAGTATGAAGACGGCAATTGTGATAGACTCGATATTTTGAGGACTGACTTCCGGTGGGGTTGTTTTTTTACATTCCAGTTATTTTTATTTTATAATGACTATTATTAGACCCGTGGGGTGGTGATCTGGAGGATGGGTGTCGGCTTTTGGGGGAAGGGGGAAATGATGCATCATTTACGAATACAGTGTTTATACCTGTTACCTCGGTGACATGAGATTCGATTTATTATTTTACTAATAAAGTAACACTTTATGTTATCAATAAGTTATCAATATATATAAATAAAATAACACTTTCTGAGAAGTTCTTGTCTCTTTCCCCATTCAACTATTTCCGACGTCTAATGATTTCAGTACGCATCTGTTCCGACCGTGGGTTACCATTCTACTCGTGAACAATTTGAACCGAACTTCTGCTTGGTTAATTGAATTCCGACCATGAGCCTGAAGGAAGTTAAAGGTGCTCTAGTTCGAATTGTAAACATTACGGTTTGTTTATTTACATGGTTGATTATAATAGTTATTTTTCCTCGGACAGGTGGCAGCACCGTGTATACCAAAACATTAATGTTATCTAATTTTATATCTATCTTGATAAATATTTCTTGTAACTGAAATATATTTATGATTTTACGTTCAAAAACAAACAAAACGTTGTGAAAGGCGAGATTTCAGTCGATTTTATCTGATTTGTTAGTACCAAAAGTTGACAATAGGTGGCACACCGTAATGTTTACAATTCGATCTAGAGCACCTTTAAGGCCTGTTTCCGCTGCAGCGGATTCCGCCGCCGTTTGCGGGGAGCGGTGCGGTTTTGGATAATCCTTCGATGGTTTAAAATACATGGCGTGTTAACTATCCCAATGCCTGTGAAAATCGCATCGCTCGCCGAAAACCACAGCGCAAACCGCTGTATTGGAAACGGACTTTTATTGGCACGCGGATGTCATATATACGTATCCGATCCGAAAAACAACATGTGGACAAGAAACGGACGTGAATTGGCGTGAATGAGGCAGAGTGCCATCTTTGAAGTCACCTTGTGAATCTTTTCGCCGCCAGGCTTGTTGCGCCCTCATTCCGTGTTGCGAACCCCCGATTTACAAAACAGTTCTTTTAACGTGACTCTAAATCTGGTCCCTGTTAAGCAGTAAATATAAAAGTTCAAGCAACTGTTGACGAGTCCTAGGAAGTATGAAAAGTCTAGAGCCATATATAACGTGTCTTCGTCAATATCCAATTCAGAGGTATACTGACTTACTATTCCAATAATCTGAATAGCAGCCCCAGGAATTTCAAGTATAATAAAAGTGATGACGACGGCTAAAACCCTGACTGTACCCATCTTTGCTCGTGCACCAGCCTTGCCGCCTGCCTGACCTGCAAACGATTTCTTCAGAGCTACTATCAAGTGGTAGGAAACGATTATAAGAAATGTGATGGGAAATATGAACATTAATACCGTCTGCAGGTATGAGGCATAGATGACTCGAAAGTATACATTTAGGTAAAGTGTCCACTGGTACCCAGTCGGTATATATGTTGCGGTGCAGGGATCGTACGTCCAGATAGTTTTGCTCACAAAAAGCCACACAAATCGATAGAGAAACGAGAATGTAGCTGTGAGGAGACAAGCGTAACGTGCGTTCTTGATGGTACACAGCGACGACGCCTTCAGCGGTTTACAGACAGCAATGAAGCGCTCCGCCGCCACGCAGACTGATAAATACACAGACCATGTCTTCGCCATCCACAGAAACGCCCAAAGATAACCATCAGCCATAATCCTGAAGCCCATGTACTCTACAAACACGCCTAAGTATTCGTAGATTGGGTGGAGAGAAGTGAACATCAGTCGAAAAATAAGAAAGAGACTGTCGGCGACTGCGAGACTGCGGAGAAAGACTGAGGTCGACGTAAATGGTTTCTCCCTCCCCAACACGACGAAGGCTAAACTGTTACCGATTAAACCGACGAATATGACGACCATGGATAATGGGACGAATAACAAGAAGTAGAACGTCGTGATGTGTGATGTCGTCAGCGGGGCGTAGTTATACGAGAAGCATCTGATTGGCTCAGTGCCTTCGCCGATGATGGCGCCCAGCATCACGGTCACCGGTGACATCTTCCTGGGTCTCCTGTAAAGTCTGAGTGGAGACAAACGTCTTTCACTGCTGAATAGGAGTCGGCGATCAAACAGGTCGTCGTGATCGAGATACACCAACCTCGCCTGAGTTTTCTATTCGTGAGATATTAAGATTTGGCGAACATGCGACCAAGATGGTCGTTTCTCCTCGTAAAGCCCGTGCCGCACTGTCCCGAAATTGACACCAGATGGCCACACGATAAAGGAAATGTTCAAATTCGGCTCTGGTCGTAAAAACATCGGGCCATTCGTGAGGGCATCTTAAGCCCGTGTCACACTGTCCCGAAATTAAACACCCGATGGCCACACGAATATGGAATTTTGAATTTCGCGTGAAGATGGCCCCGAAGTCAAATTCCAGAATCGTGCAAATTTTCCATCCCAACCGGTGTCTTCTTCAGGCTGGCACTTATCAGTATTACTGAAGATTTCCAAAAGTTTCCATAATTCGTATGGCCATCGGGTGTCAACTTCGGGACAGTGTGACGCGGGCTTTAGCCATCATATGACCGCCGGTTGAGTAGCGAGGTTTCGCAAATCTGACGAAGTACGAAGTACGAAAGTCAACTTCACTCCCAGGGCCTAAAGTATTTCTGGAGATGGTTGGTACCACAAATGTCCCTGCTGCCAGTGCGTCTTTTGGCATATTATGTAAGAACGAGAGAGTTATGATGCATCCTGAATTTTTAAATTTCCACTTCGTATCTACGAAGTGCAAACGAAAGATAAATTTCAAAGTTTATTACACACCATAACTCTATCGGTCTAACGTCATACGCTAAAAGACGCTCTTGCAGCAGGCGATTTTTGTGGTACCAACCATCTCCTGAAATACATTACGTCATGGAAATGAAGTCCAATTTCGTATTTCGTACTTCGTGTTTCGTCAGATTTGCGAGACCTCACTAGTTTCTCAGTCTCAGTCAGCAACTTCGTGAGCGGTGGCAAAATCTTCCCACGGTCGGCCGAAAGTTTTATACCATCCATCGGGAGGTCACGTGACGCCTTCGTGACCCAGTTCGAACGCATCATACTCTCAATATGACGTCGTGGAGCCATCGTTTGCCCTTCTTGTGTGTGGTTCGGATGCACCTTCTGTCGGCATCGCCCTTGCTTCGGCTGTTGGCTGGCTGTTGACCAAGTTCGGGGCCATCCTCACGCGAAATTCAAAATTCCATATTCGTATGGCGATCTGGTGTCAATTTCGGGATGTGACGCGGGCATAAAGGCCTGTTTCCACGACAACGAATTCCGTTGCGGTTTGCGGCGCCGGGGCGGTTTTCACAGGCAGTGGGATAATTAACACGCCAAGGATTATCCAAACCCTGTGAAAACCTCTCCGCTCGCCGCAAACTGCAGTGGAATCAGTGTAGTGGAAACAGAAAGTTCGAAAGTGCTACCGCCGCCTATCGGCAGTTACATGTAGTTATAACGCATTTTTCCATTAACTCAAACCGCCGATAGGCACCGAAAACACTATCGAACTTTCTGTGCGATCGGCCCTGTGTGTAGTAGAGACCTTAAGATCCGTCACGTCGCCGTCGCCGTCCCCCTCGCGGGCAAACAGCGTCACGGCGTCACGACCGCGTGCACTGCTGATTCCTGAACACGGAGCAGTTTTTCGGGCATCAGAAAAACCGTCGATTGTCGTGAGTCTATTCAAAGATTGAGTAAATACATGTACACGTGTTGTCGGTACGCTGGGAGACTTGAAGAAAAAGTATATGCCTTAAATATACCCGAGATTCGATGGTAAACCGGTCAAAATTCACGACGGAAAGTTGGAAATTTACTCACGTCGTCAGAGCTTCCACGACGTATTACAGTCCGCCGGGACCTTCTCCACGCGGAGGAATCCCCACCAATTGATGACGTAGAACGTAGAAATGGGAATCACGACGGGGACGGGGACGGCGACGATGGTGACTGAGTACTACTGGAAAGTTCGAAGTACATGGGAGTGCAGAGCAAATAATGCCTTACACTTGTGATTTAGTTGATCGTGTATTGGGTGTGACCATAAACAGGGCACTATATATCGTTACTTTATAGCTGCAGGTGACGCACACAGTCCTGCGGCAATAGATCAGTTTTCCGTTGGAGGCAATGTCCATTTTTTTTCTGATAACAGCGATGTGTGAATTAGACCATCCGATGCCTTTGAGCAAGAATATATACTAGTAAGTACCAAGAATGTACAACTCCGAATATCCAAAGAAAGAGAAAGCATAAAAATTGACACACAAAATGATGATAAACAGGAAGTCAACTTCCAGAATCTTGCAAATTTTCGACCCCGACCGGGGTCTTCTTCAGGCTGGCACTTTCAAGTCGAGCTACCAGAAGTGTAATGAGCTGGATCCCAACATTACAAGTAAATCTGAAATAAAGAATCCCTGTGCAAACAGGAGGTGGAAAGTAATAGTTGAATAGAAACAAAGCCCCATTGTTGAGTTTTTAGAGTGTGGACAATGATGGACAGGATCAGATAGTTAAGTCCAGCTGGGCCGTATGCACCAAACGAAGATTATCTTGAACTCAGGTTCAGCCACAACTTTTCCATTGTTCAGGTTTGCCAGGGCATGATGTGACAATGGAGAATTTGTGGCTTAACCTGAGTTCAAGATAATCTTCGCTTGGTGCATACGGCCCGTGTTGGGTTTTTGTGTCGATATCTTCCAGTGCATTTTGCCAAAACGCCCTGTGTTGCTGCTGCAACATGTTCATCGTAGTCATATCGTTGGAACCAATATGAAAGACATCACATGCAGTTAGCTCTGCCAAATGCAAAATCTGTCGAGACGCATCTAGGATCATTCAACAAATCAACAAAGGTATCCGTATAAGCCTATATTTGAAAGATGATATAGAACTAGAAATTGACTTCACCGCCAGCACTGAGGGAAAGCGTGCACACCACTGTGCTAAATCCCCGTCTTCTTCGAATCCAAGTGTCATAGAATGTAATGCCCACGATATTAGATGCCCGCTTCTTTTGTTGAGGGGACATCTGGAAACAGAAGTTCTGTTGGTCAGTGCCCAGCTGACCCTTATTCCGTCAGAATCTATTGTTGTGGGGCATCTCATATCGGGGGGCATGACATTCTACGACACCGGTCACCGGTTGTTCGTAGTCTATAGCTGTGGTTACACTACATAAATCCCCGTGCTTTCCCCGGGGATTTTGCGGTTACACCTATAAATCGCCGAGTCTAAATAGACCCGTGTCTGAAATCCCCGTGCTTATTAGCCCCAGCGAGCTCGAAGGGGCAACGCCGGGGCTATTTAGACACGGGGATTTTATGTAGTGTAACCGCGAAATCCCCGTGTTTATTTGTAGTTCCAAGCACCCGGCGACAGACGGCGATGCTAATCGATGAGCCATGCGCATGCGTATAGGATATTTCACGCATCCAGTAGCCACTCGATGACAGAGAGTTGCCTACATGTAGTGCCCCTATCGCCGGGATACGGAACTTATTACCAATCGCACTTTTAGTAGTGTAACCGCTCGCCGTGTCAACGCCGTGTTTTTTCTGGTTCGGAAAAACCCCGTGTCTCAAAAAGCACGGGAATTTTGGATAGGTGTAACCACGGCTTATGCGTTAGTGCTTCAGGTGAGGCTCCGATTAGGGTTGAGTGGAAATGGTCAGCAAGCGAGGCGTGTCTGATTGACGTTTTGTCATGTTTTGCGGTATACCGTTCATGCATAATAAACGAGGAGGTTTGTCTTGGTTTATCACACGAATACCTCCCTTCAACCGCAGTAAACCGCAGCGAATGAGGCAATTAGAAAAGTGCCCCAACGGGCCGCTAAATGTATTGCTGTAGAAAATTGCCGAATGACCGGTGATCGGAAGAAGACCCAGTATATGTGTGGTAAATATGAACTCGATCGCTTTCGACAATGGAATAATGACTGTGTTAATTGAGTGGGATTAATGCTGTGAATAACATTGAAGTGCCAGTCGGGGTTGAGATTGGAGAGTTGCTTTGCATGAAAGACAGCGAATGGAACGTCCTAAGCTCGGAAGATATTAACAACATCATCTATTACCTTTGTTTAAAGATAATGTAGCACAACTTCATTGTTTACATTCAATGTTTGTAAACATGGATGTTTACATTATGTTATTTTGGACTTTTGGGACATACCAACCCACCAATTTGAATACTTTCGGTATCAATAGAATTTCTAGAGGGACATGCCACCAACAAATTACTCACAAGACAAAGAAAGAATGGATATAAAGAAACAAAATCAATTATCTTTGAACTAACTATTGGTTAAACAGTGATTGATAATATATATGCGCTGAATATACTCTAGTTTCTTGTTTTTAACATACCTTCATTACAAGGTGGTGAGACCGCCTCCATCGTAATATGCATTGAGCATGACAATAGGCCTCTTGGAGTAAAAGGCAAGGCTGAGCTACATGTAGGGCGGGGTAGGACTGTATTTAGTTGACCGTACATTGTAATTGATCAGACTATAAATGACTTGTGGTTTGGTAGTTGAATGAAATTGACCAAGTTGACTAGATGGCCCGAAAAGGCCTAGACGTCGCGAGTGGTGCAGACACTGTGCAGCCCAGCGATTGGTCATCCGTGGTGAATGAACTGAAAGACCCTTTGTGTAGGCATTGCGGGGGTGGCGCATTCAGTGCCCACCTTGAATATCTAAAGGGTGTGTTAAAAACAAGAAACTAGAGTAATACTCTCTTTTACACATTAAGAGGTCAGTCCTGGAAAACTACCCACGGTGTACATGAATTATGATTGACAGGTCATGTGGATAAATTCCATTCTTCTATTGGCCATGATTGCAGTAGGAACTTTCTGAGGTGTGAAGTGTAGATCTTAGTGTCATTTTCAGGTTCAGTTTCCTGGTTCACAGGGGGAACGATCATAACATGAAATGCTTGTCTGGTATTAGGAAAACCAACCTGAAAATGACATGCATTGGCTTTCAGAAAAGAGCAACACCCCTCGTAACAGTGTATGGTCTGTTTGGTTTGGATTTGCGAGGGGAATCGCATTTCTGCACACCTCAAAAAGTTAAGAGCACTCCTACCACAGTCATAGCCAATAGAAGATCGGAATGTATCCACATGACCTGTCAATCATAATTCATGTAGACCATCGGTAGTTTTCCAGGACTGACCTCTTAATGTGTAAAAGAGAGTATAGTCAACATTTTCAACGCGACTACAGGTTTCACAAGATCCATAGTGACCCCTGTCGGTAAGGGAGCGAACCCTTCCCTTTTCTGCATGGCCGACGGAGTGGACGGTATTGTTTCGCTCCTGAGTAAGTTGGTTTATTTTTTTCGTTCTATGTAGTAGCAGAAGGGCTACTGGAAGGCTATCCGCGTCATCTGGGTAATAGGGAGGTTTCGGAAGGGCCCGGTTAGGCCATACGACGACGTTTATCTATTGTTTGGGTATACCCACACAATAGATAAACGTCGTCGTAGGGCCTAACCGGGCTCTTCCGATACCTCCCTATTGTCATTCAACGGTGACCATTTGGCGTGGTATAGTCCGACACAACCTTCGTGCGACCCAATGGAATGCGGAAGTAGGCTTACCACAAACCACAGGCTGACCACAAATCTTATTCAATAAATGACTCTTGAATAACCGATTGGACAGCGTGACCAAATTATACTCTCCTCTACTTTCACCCGCACAATTAGGTAGCCGCAAGCTGTTGTCAGATTTCGTATTTCCGCATAAGGGCCATATACTGACGAGTGAGAGGGGGACTTTCGGAGCTCCGATTTGCCTTGGTCCGTGCTTCCCGCTTTGGCCCTGTGCCCCTTTTGGATGTTTTCGCATTCCTGGGTCAGTATATTTAGCTCTCGTAATTTGTTTTCCGGCTTCAAGCTTTGCTGTGTTGCCGTGCAGTTTGCCAGCCTTTTTGTCCGGCCCCAGGTGAAGGCCGTGGATTTACCGACTACTTGTAGCCGTGGATATTTTTCAGCCAGTGGGCTGTGGATTCTTGTCCGGCAACAGGTGATCTGAGGGTCGTGGATTTTCCGGCAACTTGTAGCCGTGGATACTTTCCAGCCAGTGGGCTGTGGATTGTCCGGCCCAAGGCGAGGGCCGTGGATTTTCCGGCTATTTGTAGCCGTGGATATTTGCCAGCCAGTGGGCAGATTCCTGTCACACCTGCCCCAGGCGAGGGCCGTGGATTTTCCGGCTAATTTTGCCGTGGATATTTTCCAGCCAATGGGCTGTGCATTGTCCGGCCCCGGGTGAGGGCCGTGGATATTTGCAAGCCTTTTGGCTGTGGTGTGGAGTATGTCTCTTTGCGGCAGCGGAAGTAGCCTACTGGTATTTCTCTTTGGTATAGCTTTGGGTCATTTTCACCAGTAGGGCCTAGTATGATTTGGTAGGTAGCGTGTGTAATATTCGACAGCAGTGGAATCGGGACGTTGATCGTGTACTGCATACATGTAGTTTTAAAGTACCGGTATGTTTTGTTCGGCATGGTGGGTCTTCTGTGGCGTGTATACGGGGTAAAATTGTTCACAGCTATGGATTAGAATGCGTAATACCCGTATAAGGTTTGGTGGGATTAGCGACGCTATTATGCGTAAGTCATTGATGTGGATAGGAAGATTTATTAAGGATTTTGGTTGGTGGGCCTGTTGGTATAAGCCCTTGTTACACTACATAAAAGACCCGTGTCGAACCCGGGTTTTTTCTGTCCACACCTGTTAAAAACGCGGTGTAACAAGAGCAGGACATCGGAGCGATGTCAGTGGCTTCCGATGAGAAGTTTACTACTCAGAGCCAGTTAACTGTGACCTTGACTTCTGACCTTGAGAAGTATTGCGTAACTGGAACAGGATCCCTGATATAAGCCTGTCGGGGATGGTTAATTCAGGCTTCTAATTAGTTTTCTCGTGAAATTCCGAGGAGATTTGCGCTTTAGAACTGTTTGACCTTGACCTTGACCTCTGACCTTCAAGGTCATTGCGTAATCTGAACGCTCATCCTTGATAACCTAGGTATAGGTGAAGGTTTTAGGCTTCTACCATCACGAGATTCTGACTTATGTCAGGTTATCAAATTTGAATATCAAATCTCACCATGATATCAGCAAATATCATGCGACCGAGCAGGTGCAAACAGAAAATTTCAGTTGCAATAACATCCGTGGATGAGCTATGATGTTGTGATACCAGTTTCAAGTTGCTTACTGCGGCAGATTTCCCGATATGTCAAAATATCAAATTTGATATATCAATATCATTATGATACTGACACTGGACAATAAGTTCNTAATTTCTACCTCTGCCGCTTGGGGTTAATATCTATTAAAGGAGCACGGTATTGGATCTCAAATGCGTTATTTGAGTGCCGACGTAGAGGGAGCCACCTAGCGGCAGTAAGACGAACTACAAAAATGCATTACAAAATGTACGCAGTAAATCCGGTCATTCGCTGAGACGGAGTCAGACCCTTGGGTTGGAGAGTGGCGCGGTGGCGCCGGCTGTCGAGAAAAAGTGGCAATACCGTGCTCCTTTTAAAGTTCAGCTTTAAGTTCGCATCCTAACCTAAACTCCCTACGCAGTTGTGAGTCGCGCCCCCTTCGGTTTACTCGCTCTCCACAATTGCTTTACTTCGTGGAAGTCGCCGCGTTTGGTCAACAGATGGCGTGAGGGCCTGGCGCGAGTTTTACAGCCTATCAGCACGCTGCTTTCAGAACTCTTTGGCCCGTTGGCAACGGATGTTCTTGTGCTACCATGGCTACGAACCGCTCGGCCAATGAAAAAGTGTCTCAGGCCAGCTTGGTTACCGGTTGCTCGGTGTTCTCAATGGTCGACTCTCTCAGCGCCACCTGCTGACCTAACGCGGCAAATCTTACGAAGTGAAGCAGTTGTGGAGAGCGAGTAAACCGAAGAGGGCGCGATACACAACTGCGTAGGGAGTTTAATCCTAACCTAACAAAGGTAGGTTTTGCACGGCAACGATACTGTCGTCAATAAAGTTGGCGTTAGCGTTTATAGTAGGACTTCTTAACCTCTCTAATAACTACCCATTTTCTTTTTTGTGCAGAAACACACATATCCGTTTCAGGTTATAGAATTAGCGCTTTAGGCATAGAAATGCGTTTCAGACTTACAAATAAATCTTCTGTACACTGAATATTTTCGGACATAACCGCCCATACTCAGATATTCGGGATATGTCGTTTGATTGATCAGCACAACACACTACTTTTTCGTCATTGGGTGAGGTCAAGTTTTCAGAGTACAGTAAAGATAACCCTCAGATTTTTACCCTAGGGTAAAGATAACCCCCCCCCCCAATATACCCCAAAACTTGACAATTCGATGAAATATTGTGGGGAATATCAGGTATGTTTTGGCCTGCTTTAACCATCTTGTCCAAACAAGGCTATCGACTGCGTCTTTAGCCTTGTCCGAATCACGTCATCTTTTGGGTTAGTGCATTAATTATTAATGAACCTTGCCATACTTGTCCCCGCCTCCGAGCCAATCATAACTCGTGAAACAAATCGCCGTTTGGCACTTTCTCTTCTCTTCACGCTCGCATTTGTAACACGGATTTTGATTGGCACGTCGATTTTCCTTCGCACACCGATGACTGGCTGAGGCTCTCAGCTCCTCAGAAGTGGGAAATGTAGTGGATTCGAACCAGGCTAGATGGGCGTCTGGCCAGATAGACTGGTGAGAACTAGATGGCTTTAACCTGTTGTGATTTTCTCTAAGGTGATTTAAAGCCCCCAACATTTTCACTGAAATCTCTCTCACTCTTCCCCTTGTCCATCTTGCTTGTCATGCGTGTGTGCTGTGGGCTATTAACGCTGCTACAGCATGTGATGCATGCATGAAGTATGCACTGATGCTTGCCCAGAGTAAAGATTCAAGGAATCTGAATAGACATGGGGAATTCCCAGGGGTTACTGAAGGGTTATCTTTTAGAGTTAGCTAAGGTGTACTCAGAATTTACCTGTATCTGGGGTAAAGAGCTCAGGTTAAAACTCAAAGTTAACTCAATACACCCATTGTCCCCGCCCGCTGGAGCTCCTACACGTTCCAACACAGAACAAAACAGTCCGTCATGTAGCATCTACTCTTACATGCTGTGGTCACCCACCGTGCCCCTAGGTTATCGACGGCATGGTCACCACGTGCAATATCCAGAGAAGACACACCCATGAGTGGACCAGTGTCGTGGGAAGCAGTTCGTAGCCAGATGATAGAACAGCATCCTACTGTAGTAGACCCCAAACGCAGTTGTACTTTGCAGCATCAAACTTGGTCAGCTTTGGAATAAGAAATAAGTGTTTCACACCCGAGATATGTTACTTAAAGCTGACCTCTCCGAACAAAAAGCCCCCATGCGACGAGCAAGAGAATTGCAAACGCCCTGCACACACCTCAAACGAAGGCTCAGAACATGATATACCCCACGACGCCAGGAAGGCGCCACCTTATTTGCCTTCCAGCTTTAGAGGTTTCAACATCCTTTGGTGAGCTCCTGCTGAATATTTTTGCTGAAAGAATTTTTTTTGACCCAGCTGGGAATCGAACCCGCGCACTGTTTTCTTTGCTCCACCGTCTTACCCGTCCTGCCAACGAACTTGTTGGAAGACTTCTCTATTTCTCTTATTCGTAGTATTATTACGTAAGTCGAAGGTCTACGTCTATGACAAACACAAATCATGTTTCTGTCAGCTGGTTTGTTGGCCGAGTGGATAGAGTGGTAGATTACAAATCAGAGAAGATCGACGGCTCGAATCCCGTCTATAAGTATAAATGATAACATTTCTTTTCTGTGAGTAGTGTGAGAGCTATGGGGAGATTTTGACAGCTCTGTTGCCTGAAGACAAATAAGGTGGCGCCCTCCTGCGGTTGTGAGGTATGTCATGTTCTGAGCCTTCGTTTGAGGTGTCTGCAGGGCGTTTGCAATTCTCTTGCTCGTCGCATGGGGGCTTTTTGTTCGGAGAGGTCAGCTTTAAAATGCAACGCCATTCATTCTTTTGACGTCGTTGAGCAATACCACATCAAAAACGCTAATCAAAATCTGTGGCCATAATATGATGTCCAAACGAAGACGGTTTTACATGAATTAGGTCTCTCTGGGTCGCAACTCAGAGATGGAATGCTGGCTTGGAGTAACCAAACTGTAATTAGCGACTCGGCATTGTGTTTTATTGTACAGTAGTGTGAAACCTCTCTTAGCAGATACCTCTACCAGGAGGACACCTCTCTATTAAGGACACCGATGTTCAGTACCAAACTGGTCATTTCTATTCATTTTGACCTCTGTAATCAGGGCATCTCTCTATTAAGGACACTATCTGTCAGTCCTAAAGGTGTCATTACTAGAGAGGTCCCACTGTATTACATGTTCAACTGCGCTGACATTTTATTTTGGACTGAATGTATCTGAAGTCCCAAGAATTGGCTGCCGGTAGAAATAACTCACATATACTAAGTCTGATAATAAAGTTATCCTTATATGAAAAAAAAAATAATCCATGCGACTCGCAAAATCATGTCTCGAATATTCCGTCGAAGTCCAACTCGCGATCATTTGCTGCCGCATAATTCCTTCTTTCACATGATGCATTGACAAATCATGCACAACATAATATGAACTAGAAATTGGCTTGTCAGCCAATTTGAAGACCGCCCTTAGAAATTAGGCAAAGTTGATTGATCGAGAATTACTGAGTGGCAATGTAGAAAGTTCGGTCGATGGGCAAGGTTATAAAGAGGATCAAGGTGTCGATGTGTAACATTAGAATTACAAAAAGCCACAATGTTTTAAAAATTAGAATTAGAAAGCTCAGTAAGATGCACTTTTAATTGAAAGCCAGAATGTTTTATTTTGTTCATAATCAAACTGTACAATGAAATGGTCCATGGACCATGTGCTCACTGGGTTGGACATAATAGTCTAATGACAGAGGGAGGTACATATCAGTTATGAGCAATCTGGGTCAAGTCATTCCCAGGTAGGACTTTGATTATTTTCGAGTTACGCCACCTGGCGGCCATATTGGAAGTTCGATCGGGCCGAAACTTCTCATGGACATAAAGGTCATTTGCAGGGGGCAACATATCACATTGGAGCGCTTTGGGTTAAGGNCGAAAAATCAATTTGTACATGAAAATCTAACGGGAGCTAAATTTATGACATAGCCTACCACACTATTATGTAATATTTTTGAGATTTTTGTTGCAGATGTGATAGAGTGGAACTTTCTAATGATTTTGGGCGGTGTTTCATCAAAATATGTTGAGCGGTTGTTGATATATTTGAGATTATCAAAATTTTGATAATTTGAGATTTTCGTGTTTTGTAGGAAATTTTGATGCCATTAGATAAAACTAACCTCAGAATACGAAATTACAAAATTTTTGAACATTTTGCCGTAACTGGGCAGAAATATTGCATATTTTTCAAAGTATCAAAATATTGATATTTTGAAAAACATACTTAACTTCTAACCAGTTTTGGCTAAACGTTCCAAAACTTCATACTTCTTCATTTTTAGGTGAACTCTGTCTACTGATGTGAAAATTTTGTGAAAAATCTCAAATTATCGAAATTTTGATAATCTCAATATCTCAGCAACCACTCAAGAGATATTGATGAAACACAGTCCATGATCCTTAGAAGGTTCCACTCTATCAAAACTGCAACAAAAGTCACAAAAAAATTACCTAATAAAAATGTTGATTTTTAGGAATTTTTCTGATGAGCTATTACGTAATTACAATATTTCCAAATTTACAAAATTTTGATGCGGGAATAATGACCAACAAGATGTACTTTCATATGGAACAAACCGTGTTAAAATCAGCCCAGTAGTATTTGAAATATTCAACTTATCAGGTGTAGATAAACTAATGTCCATGACTGTACATGTACCCCTCCAATGCATGTTTATGCAAGATATGAAGTCGCTCGGTGAAATAATGACAGACTGTGGCAGGTTCGTCACTTTTGTCGAACTTTGACCTCTGTGACCTTGAAAAGTAGGTCAAATCAAAAACCCGTTATATATGTTATGTATCCTTATTTTAATAGCTACACCTATGATAAAAATTTGGAGATGATCTAGTCATTAGTTCAGGAGTTATTGCACTTTTTGTGTTTTTGGTTTCCGCCACCTGGTGGCCAAACTGAGAGTCGAATGCATTGTCACGACAGGTAGCGCTCGTACCTCGCACTGACCTGTCACCGCGCGCTCAAGGCATCATGGGAAACTTTAGGACTACTTGTTGCATTTTCAAGATGGCGGTTGATTCCTCGCTTCGAGTGTAAAAATTGCAGAATCTCATAAGATAGGCCTGCCCAGGATGTCTCCGTGTGGGTATCACATTATCCGTCATGATTATGACATACATATGCCCAGATATGCTGTACATGTCGTACTAGCCACTGACAGCTGCTTTGGTGCGTCGTCACACACTAGGCCTACTACTCAGTCTACTCTTCTGCCTCTGCCACACAGTGAATAGCAGCCGGGGGTCATAATCCAAGTATCATCCTTTTCTTCTCAACAATGTCATATCTATGGCAATTTCTCATCAGAAATGAAAAATCGGCCAATAACTTGCAAAGTCTGCACGAAATAAGCCTCATATCGCTATTTTCCTAGGATCTACTTTCGTGGCAGAGTAGATCAAGTGATCACCCAGTAAAAGTTGTGATGCGGCTCGCGTATTTAGAAACTAACAAATTTTTGTGTGATGCGCCGCGCGCGGACACAGGTCTGTGCAAAGCAGTCTCAACAGCAGTCTTGCGCAACCTGTGTGGACACAATGAGTCGAATGGGACCGAAACTTGGTGTCGTGGGTCATCTGATCTAGGGGTATATATGTACCAAGTTTCAGATCAATAGCTCCAGCGGTTACGAAACGTGCCCTCATAACGGACGACGACGGACGCTGCACCATTGTAATAGCTCACCCCAGTGAGCTCAAAAGTGCAATAACTCCTGAACTAATAACTGGATCGTCTCCAAATTTTTATCATAGGTGTATCTAATTAGGATACATAACATATATAACGGGGTTTTGATTTGACCTACTTTTCAAGGTCACAGAGGCCAAAGTCCTACAAAAGTGACGAACCTGCCACAGGTCCTCATTATGCCCCCGCTCAACGAAGTTGAGATGGGGGCATTGTTCTCAGTTGGTTTCCGCGTCCGCCGCCGCATCCTATTCCGGACTATAACTCAAGAACAGGTTGTCGGATTGATCTCATATTTTTAGCTCACTCGTGAGCTATAGCCATCACGTGGCGTCCGTCGTCGTCCGTTAGCAGGGCACGTTTTGTAACCGCTGGGGCTATTGATCTGAAACTTGGTACACATATACCCCCAGGTCAAATGACCTATGACACCCAATTTCGGTCCGATCTGATTCCTTGCTTGGCCACCAGGGGGGATAAACCGAAAACCTTTAAAGTGCAGTTTCGCCTTAACCGTTGATCGGATCATCACCAAATTTTTATGGTGGGTACATCTTATGAGGATACACGACATATCACCCGGGTTTTTGATTTGACGTAATTTTCAAGGTCACAGAGGTCAAAGTTCGTAATTTCATTGTCGGGTGGCACGTTTCGTGGCTATTTGTCCTGGATTGTTCAAATTGGGTGTGATGATGTATCTAGGTACCCTGTATGTCTGTGG
>NMRB01001086.1:138963-213103 GCA_002633025.1 Notospermus geniculatus | reverse complement strand
AAAGTTTTTCGCCCAAGCCGAGTTCGCTCCGTCCTGCGTCACATAATGGAATATGACGGTGAATTACCCGCTACAAAATGCGAAAGCAGGACTCTGGTCTGTTTAGAAGAAGGATACACCTACAAAATGACACCAATTTTGTTCTGTTATCTTCATCAGAACAACTCGGCAGAGGCGTGGGAACCTTTGGTACCTCCTGTCAAAAGTGTCTCCTTACCCAAGGTGTTTCGCCCAAGCCCAGTTCGCTCCGTCCTGCGTCACATAATGGAATATTACGGCGATTTTCAGTAGAAAATGCGAAAGCAGGACTGTGGTCTGTTTAGAAGAAGGATACACCTACAAAATGACACCAATTTTGTTCCGTTATCTTCATCAGAACAGCTCGGCAGAGGCGTGGAATCTTTTGGTACCTCCTGTTTGGCAGGCCACATAGAATGTAATCTCTTCTAGTGGTGGATACAATAATGCACTGTTTTTGTAATCCCGTCTTGTGTGGAATCTGGAATCGCCAGTTTTTGTTCATGCAGTTAAAGTTCGCGCCCTAGAACGGTTTTTCTCAGGTAGTTCTCGCGACACTCCCGCTAAGTGAGCGCCACGGGAGTGGAGCGGCAAAGTTTGGAACCAGTGTACCATTTTCGATCACATGGACACCACTCTGACCATATTCGCCCGTAATAGTGACCACATTTCCTGCCCCATAGGTTGACTCGTTAGCTAATGTTCGTTTCTGAAGGATATTGCACAAAACCAATGACGTTTTCAGGGTGTTTTCGACCAAATTAGATGATTACTACAGTAGGCCTACGCCTCTACCACGTCTACCGGGAAATCAGTGTAACACTGACATAGGCCATCTGACACATGTGTGAGTGAGGTAAGTTAAATTTTGCAACGCGGACTTCTTCAAAACACATCGGTGGGATAGATTTTAATTGCAGTCACAATCATAACGGCGGGCAGTTTTACTAAGGCTGTCGTACAGTCCCATTCTAAAATTTAATTCAAAGATGTGAAAATGAAACCAAGGCCCTGTCATTTTTTAAAGAAATAATTGAGTTGTCTGCTGTTTCGATAGTCAATCAAGTTTAGAGGATCATTTGATAACGCAGATTGTTCTGAAAAATATTGCTTACTGAATTTGGACATCTAAAGAGAAAGTGGTATTCATCTTCAACCCATTCACAAATGGGCATCACCCTGTCTGCCTAGATGTCTACAACCTATGCGACGAAAGAATTGATTTGGAAGGAATGACCCATCCAGATTACTATGGCGTTCAGTGACAGCTTGTTATGTCGGCCTATCGATCCACCGGCGTTTGCATGCATCGATCGGGCCATTCGCAAGCAAGGCAAAAACCTGTTTGTGTTACCATGTTACAGAATAAAAAGACGCTTGGCGGTAGGTAGGCCACGCAGCACGGCACACTTTCATTGTTGAATGGTTTTATATTTTTCAGTGCAAATAATCTGATATCAAAATGTCATCATCACGCCGACTGCCTAGAGACCTAATTTTACTTGTCGACATGGACGGTGTTCTTGCAGACTTTGAAGGATATTTTCTTGAACAATACAAACTAAAATGGCCTGATGCAGACAATGTTCCATTGAATGAACGACACACATTTTATCTGAATGAACAGTACAACGACAAAGAGAAGGTTCAAAGTATATTGGAGGCTCCTGGATTTTTTCGCAATCTGCCACCCATAGACGGCGCCGTTGATGCTGTAAAGGAAATGTCGACGATAGCTGGCGTCCAGGTCTTCCTCTGTACGACACCGATGTTGAAGAACTATCGGTGTTCAGCCGTGGAGAAGTACGAATGGGTGGAACATCACATGGGGAAGTATTGGCTGTCTCGGATGATTCTGACCAGTGATAAAACCGTTATCAAGGGGGACATACTTTTTGATGACAAACACTTCATCACTGGGGCAGTAAAACGACCAAGTTGGAAGCACGTGCTGTTCTCATCTTGTCATAATCATCAAGTTGCGTTGAATGGACGGAAAAGACTTGATGGGTGGACGCCGCACAAGGTCTGGATGGATATGATCGAGGATTGTAAAGAAAATCTCCAACGAGGAGGTCATTAATGCTGGATTTTGATAGGTATCCTAAAGTCGGGGTCTTCGTCACCGCACACAAACGGGATGAATATAGCTCAGCAACATTTTGCGTGCGGTGACGTCGGCCCCACAAAGAACCCTGATAAACTCAAGATGCATGGTTACGAAAGGAACTGGGCTGATTTATTGCTGCCTTCGTGTTTTGATTAGAATTGGCATATCCAATTGCCAAAATTCTCTGTGTGTTAGAGGTGGAATACGTCAAAAACTTCATATTCATTTATTTTACGTTCTTTTTTAACTTAATACTAAGTATACTTAGGCCTGTTCTACCTTCCAAATCGGTACTGGTAGCTTAGGGGCATACATTTTCGTCAAATAATGTTTCTTTTTGTAATCTCGATATAATGTCATGAGTTTAAAGCACGTCGTCGGAAGATACACGGTCGAAATTTTCATAAAACTTTTTGAGGACGCCTAATATAATGATTCCTGAACAGTCCTATAAAAATTTGACCGTGTACCACGGGTAGATTAACGCATTTATGCCTATTATCTAGTTGAATTTGCCGTTGTAATGTACTGGGCCTATGTGATCAGATGTAAGATCATGCATCATGCTTTGAAAAAGTCGTCATGTATCCTGTAGGCTATACATTTACAAACATGTCTCAAACTTCCATGACATGTAGGCCTACTTAATAAACCTAGATATTGGGTCATATGAATAAGACTAGTACATGTAAATGCTTTTAATTGAATTTTGCAATAAAATGCACTAGGTAATGCTGTACAAATCTGAAGTAAAAGCATTTGCTCGTCTTTCTTCATATGATCCATTGAAGTCAATCTGCTGCACTTGATATGATTAGGTATGCCTATATTGTGATTAGAAGCTAAAGTGTATAATGATAAATATTTATTTCAATTTTCATGTCCTAAAGAAGGTGAAGGATGGAGGTTCTCCAAAGATGAAAATCTCAACGGTACTTTTTTATTAATTTCATTGAAACTGAGTACTTATACATGTACTGTAAGTTTGTTGCAAGATATTTCCAGTAGCTGTACACATGAGTCGATTAAATTGTTCCAGAGAATAAATGATACATTGTATTAAGCTTTTCATCTCAAGAGTGCGTCTAACTACATACAAACAGCTGGAAAATAAATGAAGCTAAAAGCTACAGAGTGGACTAAGATACCGGTAACCTTTTTGTGGTGTAGTGTACTAAGCATGCTAAGTGGGAGATGATTTGTTCAATTAATCCATCACACCCAGCTCTTCATCATCTCAGGCTCCCGAAGTCGGTGAGGATTTTGCGCATCGTCCCGACGCCCACTTCTAGACTGGGTCCGGTCTTTGCCGCTGCAGTCCCGCGACGCTCGCTCTTGTGGAACGGACGGTAGCACCGCGGGAGTGATGCGGCAAAGATGGGAACCAGTCTATCCCACTCCCGCGACTAGGTGGTTCCCTGTGTGCGTATTACGTCATCAGTTAGCGTGGGGTACATGAGTTGCAAGTTCGGTGGACTCGTTGGCTGCTTCGCGAAGAAGACAAAAGGAAAAAAACATCGAATACGGCGATAGAGAAAAGATCTTGACCGGAAATTTGTGTCTACACAAAACCGATCAGAAATTTCTCGAACCCGATGGTTATATCAACTAAAATAAAATATCACTATCAGCAGTTTCTTTTCATGGCCTGCCCTAAAACGTTAGGCCTATTCAAATTCTTAACTTCCTACAGTTCACAGAGATCACAAAATTGTTGTCCCAGTTGAAAAAGCAGAGTAGGTTGAAAAATAGGCGGGGGCATCCACCCCTTCCCTCCCTGGTCGTGATCTTTTATTGTATCGTCCTACGAAAGACCCATCTTCGCTGTACCCCATGATGTCCAAGTCGTCTGGATCGTCCTCTGCATCGTAGTAGAAGGAAACCGTCCTTGGTTTTCGAGGAGGGCGTTCAAATTCTCTGCAAACAGATGACGGAGTGACAGAAAAGAGTAGAAAAAAGAGAGGAAGAAATGAAGTCATGAAAGATAAGAAGGTAGGCTACTGTATGCACAATTTTCCAGAGCCATTTCATCAATTGACCAAGAGACTAAAGCTGTTACATTTACGAGGTTGACCGCAATGCAAGGAGGGAGCCAATAGGCCACTGTTGACCAGTGAGAGACCGTTATTGGGGTGTAGGTAGATAAAATGTTAATACATACACGAATTCATGCCACATCATGCATTTTGGGGCCGCGTCCATCGATACCGCGCAACCTAATAGCTCGAAGCTAATCGTTGAAATCATTCGCGTTTGCCTAGCGATCACCGCGCCGTCTTTTGACACTGGTTCACAGGCTCCACGTGCATGAGATACCCGGGGAGATACCGGTAAACAGCCGGAGAAAAGTTGAAACCATCCGATTTCTGGTGGGCGTTATAGATACGATTGTATCAGGGTGGATGACGCAATGTAGATGTCACAGGCCTAAGTGCGTGGCCGATTATGACATTCGGACTTTCAGTTTCCATTGAGTCGTTGGGTGGAGTTTGTCTGCATCCTGAGGTAATATCAGTGGTCCTTTGCGCATGCTCTCCTCGCCACCGCTGACGTCATGACGTAGGGAGCAAGCGCCGAGAACCACTGACCTCAAGATGGAAGTTTGTATATAGTAAGATCCCCGGGTCAAGATCCTATAGACCGAGAGTCACTTACACACCGTAAGTTTCTCTCCACCGTGCCAATAATACTGTGGTGTCGGAGTTATGCCGGACTGGGGGCGGTCAGGCCTAGCCGTACTTTTAGGGAAGGTATGGCCCGAACAAAAATGATTTGGTATCGGGGCATGTCTCAGGATCATTCATATCCGCCCACACCACAATTTCAGTCCACAGGCCCAACCCCAAATTCCCCAGAACCAATGGGTGGATATGGAGTCCAATCCGGCATAACTCCGACACCACAGTATTTCCATAAACTTTTCATTCAAAAATTGATCTGGTTTTCGCCAAATAGGCCTAGGCCAATGAAACTTCAATGACCGTAGGCCTAAATACACTGTATATCGTTAACAATACTCAGGAACTTTTGTCCATTTGCAGATCATGAGATGTAGCAGATGAGTGTTGCCATCTTGCATCCTTGGAGGAATAAAACCAGACAGGTTTTATTCCTCCAAGTTGCATCTGATGATGTCAAGCCAAGGGTAGGTCGTCCAGGTCCATGCAGCAGTAGCCTACCACCAGATGCCAGAGTGACATCAGCAGTCAAGGTGAAGCTAGAATCAGGTCAATTTCAGCATTGGGCCAACGACTGTTCAGGCAAGTGTCAATATTCAAGATTGCTGCTTTTGCCGTCTTTATTTTCCCATGGAGGTACAATTGTAGGCCTAGATATAAGATTATATCTACCTCCATGCTGATTTTCCCCTCAGGTCAAAATTAAATGACAAAATAACACTAACGGGGAGTTAGTGTTTCATTGTGAAAATCAGTATCCAAAAAGGCCAAAAATATCATGGGTTAGCAAACTAGAAGTGAATTGCATAGGTGTAGCAAACTAGAAGTGAATTGCATAGGTGTACTGGTAATTAGAGAAAGCACAGGAGAAGGAAAGAAGAGGGTTAGTTTGGGAAGTCATTCTTCAACCAGTTGTAATAAATTAGTGCCAAGAACAGGTCGGAAGATGATGTGAGTGGTCATTACTGGTACAAAATCATAATCGTTAACAGGCTTACATTCGTACAACTGAACTGAAAATGTTTGAAGGAAAGTTCAACACAACATAAGAAAGCACAGCAAAATATCAGTTTACTAGGCACAGATTAGCCCCAAAATTAGAAGACCACCTTCCCTGATTTAAATTGAGTGAGTTTGAATGGGGTCCAATACTGTAAACCGTGAAATTTTCGCGTGCGTTTTATTTTCGCGATTTTCGCGTTCAAGGGTCAAAACGCGAACATAAATCACGCGAAAATTACTCTTCTTCTTATTATTTTGAAGGTGAAGGGTTCCAATCGCGAATATTTATTCTTCGCAAATTCGTAGATCACCAAAATCGTGAACATTTAGCGTCGCGAAAATATCACGGTTTACAGTAATCAAGGCTACCCAAGCTAAAAGCAGGATCATTGTTGACCCCTAGTCACAAATTCGATTTGATTTTGGCAGAGTCATGAACTCCTATGGCCGACATGACTGACCTTAGCAATGGCCCAGTTGTCCAAAACACTTGTCACTATGTGACGTCAATGCTATTTTGGCATCAGGCCTAGCATATCTCCATCAGTTTATGTAGGCCTAAGCCACTGTGGTTAACACCATGTTAGAATGTAAAAAAAAAGACACTTAAAAGACCTGGAGACTCAGCATTAATGGACATGACAAAGGTAAGGTAGAGGCTGAGGATTTGGGCTGATCACGGATAGGCATGGGAAAGATCAGACGAGAGAGCAAGGACAGTCATGGACAAGATGGCAAGGACAGTCATGGACAAGATCAGAGATGAGAGCGAGGACAGTCATGGACAAGACCAGAAACAAAGAGCAAGGACAGTCATGGACAAGATCAGAGACAAGAGAGCAAGGAAAGTCATGGACAAGATAGCAATGACAGTTATGGACAAGATCAGAGACAAGAGCAAGGACAGCCATGGACAATATCACAGACAAGACAGCAAGGGAACATGGATCAGAGGGCACTAAAACTGTAAGTACAACAATTTTTCTAAATGTTTATCAGGATATTTTGTTGAGTAGGCCTACACGTGAAAGAATACATGTATGCCAGTACATCATGTCAATGTCTGACATTGTCAATGACATGATGTCAGTGATACTGGCACTTGGGGAATGGTTCAAACACAAACTACTTATAACACGATGGTAGCATTATTCAAAATTTATGTGCGTTAAGAAAATAACCCGAAATGAATGATTTTTAAAGCAGGCTTTTATTTGTGACTTCCTTTACAAGAGGCAAATGATGTATTGTGGTCTGATATAAAAGACTATAAAATCCACATTTTCTGTAAAATTAGCGATATAAAAAAACAATGAACGTATTGAAATGAGTGACGAACAGACGAGTTCCAGCAGACAATATTATTGTTGTGTTACTTCATGAATGATGTTACCTCCACCAATTCTAGGATAGTTGACTGATTATTTTTCTCAAATGTTGTTAATTGACCTCTGAATGTCCGTCAGTCGGGACAAAAAAATGGTCACACGTCTTCTAATAAATCAGAACCTAATTCCTCCCCTCCAAAATCAAACAGTTTTGAACTGAAAGCCATATCAACTCGTCCAAACTTAATCTGGTTATTAATGGTTATAAAATGGAATCTATGCTGGGATCTCTGTACGTCAAAATTTATACTAAGAGACATGGTAAAGACACGAAAAGTTCAAAAGAGGACGTTCTAATAACTTGCAGAAATGGACATCTGCTAGGCAAGGAGTGTCGCGGCACTGACTTCCAATATTTTTTGGGAAAACGTGACTTAGCTTTGTGATTTTTTTCCAAGAAATTTGAATTTGACGTCGAAAAGCAGCTTAGTATGGTTATATAATGTATAATAGGTCACTGATATGGTCTTGAAATCCAATGGAAGATGTTACGAGGAAATTTGCTCAAAATATCGATGCTTGGTCCTATGTGCAGTTATAAACTGATGTTGCTGCCGTGAACTAACCTGCTACATGAACTCAAGATCGCATCTTCAGAACTCCCGTGTCTAAACCTTCAAGTAAAGTCCTCATGATTGCAGTCTTCACAATAAAACTAAGAATAGTGCAAAATAAAGATTTATACACTTTGGTGAAAATGTTCCAGGACTGAAAAAGACGTAATAGAAGAATTAAGGGTTATAAACACATTTCACCACGAACAGAGAAAATTATGAAAATGACAAGAATTCTGAATGACATTATCACCCCTATTTGTCGTAAACAATGGACTGACCAAAATGAAAGAAATGCATAACTGGTTGAGTCCATATTTGAATCAGGGGGTGACTGGCAGGAAATTCTGTGCACATACGAAAAGGAACATTGGGAAAGGGAAGTGACAAATAAATCAATTTTAGACTAGAATCATGTAAATTGTGCAGGGCTGCCATTGAAATTTTGGGAAAAAATAAACACACGAAAATGACACCCCATGAGCGGCCATGTTTTGTGGGGTTCAATTCAACATCATGACTTCACTAGACTCCATATTACAGCAGTAGGTGCTCCCTCGTTCACACCTTTTACCCACACCCCAGAAAGTATTGTAATTTAGACCGTCTTGTGCAAATTACCGGTACCAAATATGACCTGGAACATTTTCAACAAAGTGTACACAGAAAAAAAATTGAACAGTGTGGTTTATGCATGAACAGTATCTCCGCTATATGGAGGCATAAAATGAACATTCATCTTGAAAATGATTGCCAAAACCTGTTTTTTCAAAAGTCCTGAACTACTCACCAAATAGACAAGTCAATCTGCTTGAGAACTCATTCCAATTTACTGGTAGTACTACCCAACTGTGCCACACAAGGAACCTCAAGGTATACAATTCTGTCATTCCTAAGTCATTCAATGCAAGGCCTATCGTGTGGCTGATTTCACAGTCGAATGCTTGAAATGCGTAAAATAATATGTTATCACCACATTCGACCACCAGTTTTAAATCACTGGACGGAACATTCATAAGGCTTAGGTTGTCTCAGCCTACGTGGTTTGGACAACACCAAGGCTAACAGCAATCTTCAAAACTGATATGCTGTCTCAAGAAAGCTGAGTGTGCGCTGGGTATGCGTGGTTGAAAATGGAATATCACTTCTACAATGAACATCATGTCATGATGAATATTTCAGGTTTTTTCTTAACAGATTTTGACTATCTTTTCCTGTTAGTTTTTCGTGGCGCGCCCGGTTAACACCTAGCGACGTGTACTGCGCCATGATTTGTAATAAATATATCACATTATATACACGTAGGGCATTAAAGTTAACCTGGACATCTTGTACAAAAATTTGAATAATCCATCATTCTACCTATTTGACAAACATTTAAAAGAACTTGATACACATTGATAGAGTATCTATTTACAGAAGTGTGCAATGTGCAGGAAAATTCAAAACTGGCAGGAAAATTCGATGTTAAGTTTTCCTATGGAATATTTCCAAGCTAAAACTGCACCTTTTTTCCACAAGTCTAGAATTTTTTCCTGCAAAATTGCAAGAGAAGCTACAAGCATGAATGCACATGGGTGATGTTGATATTAAATTGTATGAGATGACTAATCGAGCTCTGACATACTTTCAACTCTAAGAACTAAATTTTCGACTCTTGCTTTTTAAATCAAGACCTCGTCAACCTACGCAGAAGTTGAAAATATGGCAAAACACTGAAGATGCGCGATTATACTTATACTTTATTATATATAAAAGCTGGTGACAAGAACTAGTGGACATTAACATGCTGAAGCGACATCTATCAATGGCACTGACCTACAAATCCAACTCAAGTATGCAGGTTACAGATTTCCAGCAAACTCGCGTTGAATTCTCCCAAGACATCCCTATGAACATACGGTTAACACTATTGCCCATTATATTGTGTTCGTCACAAAATGTTGACTTGAAATTATATGGTCAGGTGAAAAGGCCAATGGTGTGGTGCAGGGAAACTGCACCAAAAATTATTTACAATTTATAATAGTATCGAGTCTTCGAAATAGTCCATACAGCGTGGGGAGCTGATACACGCCTAAATCCTACCCCTATTCCAACCCATGCCTATTAGAGTGGATTAAATGCATTAAAACCTGATTACTAATATTCAAATCTAATTAGCTAAAAAGCCTCCACATTGACGCTATGAATATGGTAATAAAGTGCCTTGCATGAGGAGCATGACGTTGAAACTATATACAGTGCGATGTCTTGGTTTTGTACACATTTAACACACGAACATGTAAAAAATATCCAGTCTAATCCAGTTTAACCAGGTTCTGTTGCTCGTTTGTTTTTCCCACTGGGGCAAATGGCGAGACTAGGCCTTCTCTACATGTGGACAGAATGACAACATGTACATGTACAAGCACAGAAATCTTGCTGAATATTTTTCCACAGACTCACCATTGACAGAAATTACACCACAAATACAATTCTCTTGCAAAATCTGTCAGTGTTGACTGCATTTGACTATAACGACTTTTGACAACAACCCTATGACATACGAGAAATGGTGAAGTCCCTTGAAAATCATGTGTTCTGCCATCAGGGAGCAAGCTAAGTCGACACTGGGGCAGTGTTTCCAGCAAACACTTCAAGGACTAAACCAACATGACCTAGCGACTTTTAACAACAACATTAGAGACACCTAGTGGTCATACCATTTACTAACTAGAATGCACAATGCCTACACCATCGTCAACAATCAACAGTTCAAAAACCGAAAATAACCTGCAGAACCCTCGTAGAATGACCCCCGAAAAAAGGATTTGGACCCCTACTCCTACAACATTTTTTGTCACAACGTAACTGTAGAAAAATAACAGGGGCAAACAGACGAGAAATGTTTTGTTCCCAAAATGTACTTAGTCATAAACGTTCACTGAAGAAGGACTTCACAGTCTATGATAACATCGGTACCTTTTAACTGAATTTATCACGGTCATTTTAACACGTCTACCAGTGGGCATACAAAAATTTCATGGACTTGTTCCCAAAGACCCCTCAAACTTAAAATCCTCATTCTGGACTATTCAGGCACTAATCAGCACAACCTTACTGTGCATTACAGAATTACATGTACAACCATGCATTAATCTCATGAACCTCAGGTCTAAATATGAACTAAACAGTGCCACATCTCATTCTTAAAGCACCACCTAGTGGCTAGTTCTGATACTGAAATTATATACAAGAAATTATAAGGACTTTGTCNATAAACGTTCACTGAAGAAGGACTTCACAGTCTATGATAACATCGGTACCTTTTAACTGAATTTATCACGGTCATTTAACACGTCTACCAGTGGGCATACAAAAATTTCATGGACTTGTTCCCAAAGACCCCTCAAACTTAAAATCCTCATTCTGGACTATTCAGGCACTAATCAGCACAACCTTACTGTGCATTACAGAATTACATGTACAACCATGCATTAATCTCATGAACCTCAGGTTTAAATATGAACTAAACAGTGCCACATCTCATTCTTAAAGCACCACCTAGTGGCTAGTTCTGATACTGAAATTATATACAAGAAGTTACAAGGACTTCGTCCCCGGTTCACCACAAAATTGATTTCACCCTCGTTGGCCGAAATGTACACAAATTTACAGCCAGATGTATCTGGAGTGCAAGCTGTTCTGGTTAAAATAAGTTGTAATCATTTTCACAATAATCCACATGTGTCAGCAAATTAATATGACTGGGGTTCCGTTCTGAGATTTTTCTTCTTAAACTCCCCCTTTTTTGTCATAGCATAATCATGACAATCAGATGTAATACTGACACATAGCATGGAAACTTCCAATTTTTCACTATCGTTTTTCAATATCTAACCAATGCTTGTAGATGTCTTTGCTTCAAGAATCTAAACAGTTGAGTCGGCAACTCGTGAATAAGGTGGTGGGGCGTCCTTCTTCTTTCTGTCCGTTCCATACTGACCAATAAATGACCCATCCTCATTGAATTTCCCGGTGTCAATATCTCCATATTCGGCCATAGAGTCGTTGTCGTCATCACTGTCCAACGGCTTGATACTGCTGTCCAATGATGCCCGGCTTCCACCAATCGGATCCCTCTCCCTGGAACAAACATTGAAACGTCAGTGCCTCGTGTCTTAATCCTAAGAGGGCATAATAATATGTCTATACAGAGCTAGGACCATCAATTGCATCATATATCGTGTAACTTACGAACAATTACATACCAAAGCAATAATCTGATTGGCTGGAAATGATCCAGTCAAATTCAACGTTACATTTTCATTACATTACATAATCTGATTGGTTTGAAACGATGAACCAATCAAATTCAACGGTACATTTTTATATCAGTAAGTTCACAGCCCTGCACAGACATGACAGTATTCACTGAACAATGGGGAAATCTACATCATTCAAGAAACAAAATTTGATTAATATCACATTAGTGCTAACATTGGGATGATATCAACATTTTAAGCATCAATCTATCAAACTTTTTTGTGAAACTTAGAAGTGTGTTATGTAGATAGGATTGGGAAGGGGGATTTCCTGAGGGTTGAAATATAGCCTGGAACAGAACTGAAATATTGCATAACAAACTATCTATTCTAAATGCTTTCTTCTCAAAACTTCTGGAAAATCATTACTTCATCTTTAACGGAACAGGGTCAGGCGCAACATTAAACAATGTGTATTCTGTTCCAACGTGCCAAATGGAAATTTATTAATCGATCCACTTCACAAGGTGGCACCAACATCTGTGAACTGGTTGCAAGACACTGCTGCCACATACTGGAAAGCATTTCTACCAGTTCCTGCCCTTTACATTACTGCCAATTGACCCCTTTGAATTTCATGGGCCAATAATACCATGGTGGCAACAACGATTGACATGTTGATGATCTGATAGTTGAGAAGCAGAATGGTTTGAATGAAGTTTAGTCAAATTAGTGGTCGTTGATTTAACCTTTCCGATACCAACCGACTGCGTGCATGATCGTATGTAATGAGCAAAGCAGTGATCATGAAAAAATTCTGTAAAAACTCCAAAATATCTTTGACTACAGAGCGAGTGAATCATAAAAGGCTGTTGCTGCCACCTACTGGCCTCATGAGAACCTACATGAAAACAGACCGATTCCATTTCACTGCAAGGGTACTGTTTCATGGCCATAATAAAAAATAGTGCCAATGGCACTGTGCCCGCTTGGCTTTTTAGCACAGTGGTGGAAAAAATAAGCCATATCAGAATCCCATACAAGCCATATTTGACCAAAGCGTTCATAGCAGATTTTGTGAGTTTGGATTTGGCCTCCAGGGCCCATATTCATAAAACCTTGCTAGCTTAGTTGGCTGCTAGTTGTGTACATTGGCCTGTACAAACTAGGCACTTTAGCAGGCAACTAAGCCAAGCAGGGTTTTATGAATATGGGTCCTGGTGGCAAAGTCAAGAATTAGATTTCACCAATACTTTGTCAGGATGTCACTACAACCTAGAGGTAAATACATACAAAGATTCAATACAATAGCTCACACGATTATCAAAATATAACCCTTTTAAGTTGTCACAAAACGCCCCCTACCTACCAAAATAGGAATCGCATCGCACCCAAAATCAAACTTGACCTAGATTTTTTGGTCATAAACACCTGTATGCAATATGACAATGATCCTTCCAGAACTGAAGGCGCTATCCATCTGACAAGGAAAAATTTGATATTTTCGTTTTGGCCCCCTAGTGGCAAAGTCAAGAATCAGATTGCGCCAAAATTTCGTGTGCACGTCACCACAAACTAGAGGTACATACATACAAAGTTTCATCACGATAGCTCAAGCCATTCTCAAAATACAGGCCTTTGAATTTTTTCACAAAACGCCCCCTACTGGCCAAAGTAGGAATCGCATCGCACCCAAAATCGAACTTGACCTAGATTTTGTGGTCATACACACCCATATGCAATATGAAAATGATCCGTCAAAAACTGAAGGCACTATCCATCTGACAAGGGAAAAGTTTACGGACACACGCACGCACGCACGCACGCACGCACGCACGCACTAACGCACGACAGACCACCACTAAAGGCGCCAAGCACAGCATAAGCCCTTTTGGCCTATGGGCCAAGCGGGCTAAAAATCGAAGGAGATAGAGCCTCGGACAGAATTAATGCCTCGATTCAGGCAATTGCAAAGTTTGCTAACTTGACACTCTACATGAAATCTACGCTAGAAGTGCATGAGATGATTTCTAACATATATCTATGTGATTTTTTAACCCTAGAGAAAGAATAGTCTGTTTGAATTCAGTGCAATATAAAACGTGAAAATGCAACATGTAGAAAATTCGGTACATGTGAATTTGCCTTTCGTTGCGCCAAAGGCTCTACGCATCTTAATTTTTCAGTTACCGTAAATGACGGAGGTTACCACTGTGGCCACGAAAACCAGCCCTGATAGTGAAAATGAAACTGGTCCACCAAAAAAACAACAGTATGCAAGGCATATCTATGAAATCATACAAAAAAAACATATCATTCCGAGTTCGAAACTTGACAACCAAAGCAAATATCATACCTACGAAAAAAGCTTTAGAAGCAGAGCGTAGGCTGCATGCAATAACTTATAATCCCAATCAAAAAATAATTAAATTATCCTAGATTTGAACTGAAGAAGAGGTTGGGAGAGTCTATGTGATCATCAGATAGGGTTGTGCCTATAGAACGTGTGAAGGATCGCGCGATATGGTACATGAATGTAATGAAGAACATCAGTTGAATTTCATGATGGGATTCAGACATCAGATCAGACTTTATCATCACAATACTTGTAGGGACTGGGTGGGGCCTCATTCACGAAGCCATCGCAACTCTAAGGAGTGCGCAAACTTGTTCATTTGCGGGCAACCTATTGTTCACTAACAGCCCGACAAAAGATTTGCGTACCCTTAAAGTTACGGGGGCTTTGTGAATAAGGTCCCAGAACCCCAGGGCCCAAATCCACGCAACTGGAATTAACTTTTCTACACTTTTACCAATAATGTAATCCTGACAAACTAAGTTTTCAAGTAGTTCACATCTTTTCCCTTGACACACCTCCAAACTCCATTTTAGTAAAATTTTTCTGGATTTACCCTCTCTCTTGGGGTCAAGAGAGTATCAAAATAAAATGAGCGTATGGCCTTGTCAAAATGCTTTTGCTCCCATTCACGAATCTTAAATTAAAGCCAACTTTGTTTTTTGTTACATATCACAACATTGCAGTAATCTGGACGTAAAATTTTGCATTGACATCATTCTCATTGCAGGAGCCACCAATCCTGTATTTTACGAAAACTAAAAAACTTCATCATGCACTTTTTGAGAAAAACGTCACGTGAAAAAGATTTGCACAAAAACGATAGTTGATTTACTCGTGTGTTTTGCGTGATCAAGACTTCCACTGAGATAGCGTCATCAAGGATAGCAAGTTGATGTCTATTAAAAAGTCCCTACAGGAGAGGGTCCAAGCTCCCTTGACGAGAGCCAGAGGTTCTCACCGCAACGGGGCATTCCACTTTTAGTGGTCCATGACGGAGGCTAATATAAACATTAGACGTTATAACCTTTGAATAAACTTTCACCGGAGAGAACTTGTGGCCACTCCCAAAATTTTTTTGTGAGAAAATTCCAGGACACCAGGGTAAAAATACATGCTGCACATGAAAGTGATGCCTTGTCACTTCAGATGACGTGTTTTTCACGGGTGTTGTGGTGTGGAAAGGAATGATGATGATAACTCTTAGGACCGTAGTGCTTTTCCTCATTTTTCTCAATATTTTTGGCCCAACATTTTGTAGTGAATGTCTTGACCCTGTTCATTCTCCCATAGGTGTAAGTGTCATCGCAGACTGTCATCGGCACTGTCGATCAGCTGCCCCATCTGAGGCAGAGGTCGACACTGACCAAGAGAACCCCAGACAGCATTGGATGCGATGAACATGATGAATAAGGCAGCCAAAATGAACGCGACTCAACAAATAAATTTTGGGAAGTGGTCACCTAGTTCTCTAGTGTGAAAAGGCGGTTCAACCATTCATGTGCCTGAAAATATAAGTTTGTTCGAAAAATCCACTCCAAAGTTTTCCTCATCCTTTGATTTTATGATGCCTAGAGTATAAGAACCCAAACCTAGAGATTAGATCAATGGTGTTTCGTCGTCGTTGCTGAAATTTCAGAAGCATCAAAACAAAATTGATCCTGTAGTGACCGAGTCAGATAGGTATGCAAACAACATCATCAAATGCAAAATGCAAACTGTCCAAGACAAAGGTGCAAACTGGTCAAACCTGATGGTAGAAAATTGAATTAGACTTTAGGTACGTAAACGTTTATTTGATTCAAGATGGGACCCATGTGCCATTGGATGAATGAGATGATAGATATGCATTTGCAAATTAATCATCGCAAGAGGTCGAAGTTCAACTGAATACACCTAGAACTGAAAGCATTAGGTGAAGATGATTTGGTGAAAATACTAGGATCACAATTACTGGGCGGCTTGGAAGTAAGGCCCTTACCATTAACCCCTTAACTGTGTACTGGTAATTTTTTTATTTCTAATTTTTCTTTCTTAAAAAATTGCCAAAAAAAGTACTTGACACACAAGGTTCCAGATGTGATATAATGTTCAACACACTGTGAAGCGCCATTTCCTTGCAAGGCATACTATTACGCCTTACGCAAGCTACAATACTTGGGTGTTTCCGGGGATTCCACTATTTCGTAATGATGTAATATGACGCCCTAACCAGTTAAAGGGTTAAAGAGAAGTTTTTTGTTGCATCAGAAGGACAAATGAGATGGGTGATCATAGTGTTTATGTCAATCTGTTGGTACAAGTACATGTTAAAGCAGGATATTGAAATATTCCAGACTTAACTGTGTCACCAATTAGGATAAAGATTTTCACTTCGGGAAAGGAATCATTCAAGTTGAATTTAGGATACAATTGGTAACTCAAATTTTAACCATTTCAGAACGGCATGATTCCCAGTATACCAGGACAGTGCGTCCTGATGCAGAATGCAAAGGTTGTGAAATACATGTACACAACTCTGCACAAGTGACATACCTTCTGCGTCGCGCGCGTACCATCCGCATACCACATCGTCCTTGTACCTTCCACGGATGTCGTGCAGTGCCGTGGAAGGCGTGCATGACCTAACCTCATTCGCATGTCATTTGCGAAGGTCATGCGGAAAAGACGCGCAATTTACCCGTACCATACGCAATGAATTGGAGCATACCTTCCGCATGAAGGTAGGTCAAAGGTAGGTCGGATAAAGGTAGGTCAGTTGTGCTCTGTACTTAACGTCATCGTCCTGGTTTACCAGGACTCATCATTCGCTGTAGTTATGTCAAAATACCGCCTGTATGCCGCTACAGGTAAGCAGGGTCTAGATAGAGTAAATACTCAACGGACATCCATGTCCATTTGTGGACAAATCCTTTTACTTCTCTTATCTCTTTGCCTTAACCAAAGATTTGAACATTTGTAACATATGAAGGCTTTGTCACCCTGGCCAGGAATTAAATGAAGAATTTTGGAGCAGACCAGTCAGAGCCGCCCAGTATTGGATGGGTGTGTGACTCATGCCGACAACAAACACTAAACGAACACATTGTACACGTCGACAGTCGAGGCAGTCAGCTATAGATACCGCACGTTGTGGGCTCCGATAAGCTTGCTGAAAAAAGATCCGGGGAAAATTGGCATAATTTGGCGTTGCATAAAAATGTCAAAAAATATCAACACCTTTACAACATTGTTTCTACTCCCTGTCCAAGATTGTCTCCTTGTCTAAAAACTTCACTATTTCCTTTGATGTACCGGTAACAGCTTGAAAAATACAACAGATGACAAAATGTAATTGATAAAAATGTAAAAGACAAATTTTGATTTGGGTGTCAAAGCCATCTGCTTTCAACTGTTTTGGAATGCAACAACATCCGGCAAATTAAACCAAGAAGTGGATGCATGAACCTTAACGTATCACATACGTTCCAAATTCACAGTTAAAGCGACTTCTTTACGCAAAAGAAACACCTCTGGGATGTAAAGTTGATCCTTTAAGAAGGAAAGAAAGGTAACAGTGAAAATTCTTGCTCCTTGCGTTGGTTGCAGAATCCACGTGCTAACAGCCTTAAATCAATTGAAAGACAAGTCACGCGCTTGCATTTTCCACAACATGCTGAAGTATCACCCCATCAAGAATGCCGCAAAAAGCACACAAAAAATTCATTCGAGACTAAATTGAATGGAATTCATGCTCAGAAATCGTCAAGGAATTTCTTAAGAATTGACAAAATGGAGGAAGAAATTCACAAAAAACACGAAAGTTGTGAAAATTTTACATTCCGAAGGGAGAGGAATCATGGAAAATTTCGCTTTCCAAAGGACATATACATGTAGAAATTGAAATCGTAGCGAAAGGAGAAAAACTTCTGAAAAAGATCTCTTCACATGCTGATAAAGGAATTTTCATTGTTCAAACTGACAACCTCAAGCCACGAGCACATAACTGACAGTGAAAACACACACAGATAGAGGATGTGGACAAAGTCAGTGACAATCAGGATGTGTAGGAATTTCCACTCTGAATTCAAGCAAGTGCCAGCAGTGACTGACATCATACTACCAACTACAGATGAGTTGGCATCATCTGCACACTCCCTTTGATTTGGGATTGCTCAGTCTCGGCACATGTAGCTAACCGGCCAAATTTCATTTCGAAGTCAACAAGAAATCGTGAGGTGAAAATGGTAACTGGGAAGCATTTGGCCATGATGACACCATGGTGAAGACAACATGGTTCGTGTTACAACACTGCTTCAAACAACATTTGAAGGCCCCTTCCCAACGAAACCACCACGGGTCAACGTTATTAGGGCTCACATAGTTATACCCCCCGTTTCCATAAACGTCAAGGCATTGGTATGCTCTCCTTCTGCTTAGTCGCAGCAACAGCAGACGACAATCAGTCTGATGGCAACAATCAGTCTGATGGCAACAATCAGTTTGACGGCAACAATCAGTCTGATGGCAACAATCAGTTTGATGGCAACAATCAGTCTGATGGCAACAACATTTTAGAGGAAGGCACCAGCCCATATGTTTTGTCGAAAAAATGACATCGTGACCGTATTTTTGGTTGATGTTAAGACGTGAAAAGCTAGGAGGTCTAAAATTATCCAAAAGAGCCAGTCCTGATCCACAATGGATATGAGAACAACATGGTCAAAGTTGTATTTTTGGAGGGAGGACATTCATAGGGAGAGAGCACAGAATTCACTGAGCACAATTTCTATAGAAGATCACAACAAAAAACCAGAAGCGAAAAAAATATCTCCAATTAAATCATAACCATGCTCATCCTTCCATCATAGAGTTTACCTCTGCACAGGTTTTTTGTCACTAGAAAGCGAAAAAGAGTAAAAATGAAAAATTGCTACAAAATATTGACTATTAGTATCAACTACAGGCCAATATGGAACTGGATAGGACAGCAAGAGATGGTGATGACACTGAGACAAAACTAGACAGTGCCTACAAGATGTGAACATCGAAGTGAAGTGATATAATGAGTGATGAAAATAATGAGAAAGATGATGGAATTTTATGTTCCCACTTATTTGCGTCAGACAGAGTCTGACAGTGACTCCTCAGATGTTTTTAGACTTAATGAAGCACAATTTTGGGCAGGGGGTTTTCAATCACAGAAAACAAACTGTACTATCAACCACCTGACTCTTAACTTCTTTAGATTTTTAGCAGAGTAATAAAATTGATTGTTATTGCGACTGTCAATTCTTTACCTGGTAACCAATATAAATTTTTTTACACCTTTCAGATATTAGATCAAGCAAAGTCACAAAAGTCCATAGAAAACATGTTTTTTAGATACAGGCCCGGGGCAACCTTTTATTTCAAGCAATGCACCAGGAGTCAGCACTCCTGAGTTGCAGAATGGCATCTTCTAAAATCTGTTCCATACATCAGAGATCTGAATATCAGTGCCTTCAGATGGAGTGCCGACAAATTCTTATCAGGTAAAACACACTGAGGAATATTTCTCCACACCCTTGAGATTTAAGTTCCGTTCATTGAGTACACCGCACTGAAGTGCACTTCAAAAATACACAAATTGCAGGCTGACTATAGCAACTAAAGAAAACATTTTTGTTAGTGAAGTGCTTATTTTGTGTGTAGGTGTGGTGGCGGCGGTGCAAGAGGGAGTATCACACAAAAAAATACAGTTAGTTCAATCTGAACAATATTTAGTTACAACTTGTTGAAATTCATCAGTCATCTCGTTTTGGCACATTTTTTGACAAGTTAAGAATGCACCAACTGTGGATACCTCTTAGTATTTTTCAGTCGGCCCGTTTTCAAGTACATGTATTATTTCGAGCAAATGTTTAAAATTCCCCAAAAGTGAGACAATGGTTGAGGCATTTTAGTAAGCCAGAGGTTAATAAGAAAACTGTGTATCAGCCAGACAATCCATACTCTTTTGTCTTACAATTTTTATGCCCGACTCAATGAGGCCAGTTACTGACAAACATTTCATGTGTAGTATATAGTAGTATATCTTCCCTTTCAGAACGTTAACACACAAAATTTTTATTTATTGCAGGCCATACATTTGTGACTTCAAATTTTGGAAGATCAGGGAATTATTTTTGATCAACAAGAGTAAAACCTGTTGCAGGACAAGAGTCAATCAGGTTAACATGCGATTCCAGTGCTGTGGTCGTCAAGAGACTCTCTGGAATGATATGACATCGGTGATTCGGCCAAGCTGTCACAAATCACACAATGCTGAAAACACTCATCTGAAGTCGACATAATTCTGGCTGAAACACGGACGACTTCACTAACTAAACGGTAACATGCCCGTAAAAGGATGTTACCTACCTCAGGACGTAAGACAAGAAACCCACGTCACCATCTCAGCAGAGGCAAACCATTAAAGTTCTGCCGGTGGAGGCCTCTTTGCCGGCCGCAGCGTGCTAACCGCGAGTGTGTATGTCATTCTGTGACGAAGCGACACAGAGAAAGCGTCAAGTAGTAATGTATGCAGAGCGGCAAATTGAAATTAAAACCATTAAGTTTGGATCAGCAATGGGGGAAGGGCTTTCTTGACCTGATAACACAGGACACAGGATTTTGGGCGACGCAAAATGAGGTTTGGAGGGTGAAATAGCTTTTTATGGCTTCACTTGCTTACATTGGCCTGAAGAAGATGACAAGTCTTGGTGCCAAAAGACGAGAGTGAATTCAGAAAACTATACAGCACAGCAAGACAACTCTCCAGTGTTGAAAGACTGACCACACTACAGTTATGATCAGCCTGACAACACTACAGTGGTGACAATCTGATCACACAAGAGTGATGACAGCTGACAACACCATATGGTGACAGCCCAATCACACTACTACAGTATTGAAGACTGACTACACTACAGTAATGATCAGCCTGACAACACTATAGTGGTGACAACCTGATCACACAAGAGTGATGACAGCATTAGATGTACATGGTGACAGCCCAATCACACTACAGTTGTGAAGACTGACCACACTACAGTTAATGACCAGTCTGGCAACACTACAGTGGTGACAATCTGACCACATAAGAGCGATGACAGCCCCACAACACTACATGGTGACAGCTATCACACTACAGTAGTGATCGCCAGACCACTCAGCAACTCAGCAGAGGTGCATTTATGTCAAAATGTCTACTCAAAGGGACAACCATTTCTTTATCACAAGATATTTCTTTGGCAGAAGGGACAGGAATCACAGGGGTTAAAACCACTACAAGAGGGAAGACAACAGCTAGGCTTACAATCCGCCTTATGGTGAGGCAACAAAATAACACTGGCTGACACAATGCAAACAAGGGCAAAAGCAACGCGCAAGATTTCTAAAACAGTTCACGAGGATTTGAACAGCAGACTGGGACTCGTGGGTTGCGGATATTCTGAGAGGCCATGGGGACACATTCATGGGAAGCTGTTTGAAGGGAAAGGTGGCACAGGATGGCAACGCACACCAGAAGACACCAACAGGGGACACAGGAAACACTAAACTGGATTAAGATGAAACAGGTAATCACTTGTTTGTAGTATTCTCCTCTTGACCAAATATAAAGTTTTATTAGATGTACGTATTTTACCATAGTGCCTGTATACAAACTGTGGAAAATATGACGATAGCTGCTGCCATATTAGGTACGTACACTGATATTTTGGTACAGGGGTGGTGGTGGTGGTGGTTGTGGGTGCGAATAGATGCGGAAAAGAAATCGCATAAAATTTCCCCATCGATGTATTATTTAATCGTGAAAATTGCCGTTTGGAATGAAACAATTTGTCAGGCTTTGGAAGTCGACGGGAGAGTGTGCGGGATGTAATGTGGATGTCTTTGAAATCGGTGAATTTATTCAAATATGTCAAGCTGAAATGAATGCATGTAATTTTAAGAACTGAAGAATCTGAAACCATGATTACGAATGAAAGCAGCATGATGTTTAGTGGAGAGTGGAAACAGTGTGTGTGTTTCATCTTGAATTGTGAAAAAAATGCAATTTTTTGAAGCAGTTTCAGGTATAAACCAAGTCCCAAGTGCAATGGGTGGAAGAAATGTTACAATCCTGACCTGGCTACAATAGGCAAGGGGTGGGCAACCAAGCCGGGGGGGAAAATGTGAAATGGAGGGTGTATACAGCTTCAGAATGTGAATACAATTTTAGTATACAACAGTGAAGTGATTTTTTTGGCGAACTACTATTCTGTAATCCAAAATTCAAGGGGGCAACAAATCTTATAAGCAAGATTTAATAGTTTTGGTTTCAATGTTGGAAATTCAACTGCTCATAGAAATACCATGCAAGTTATTTTGCATTTAACAGTAATAAACGATGCACAACAGAGGGTTCTTGAGTTGAGGAAACAGCAAAAAGTGGTAACTGGGTTTAAAAGCTTCACATGAAGAGCACAATGTTTTCGTCAGGTGGTTGATGACAGATGGTAATCTTGATTTGAACCCCTGCACATATCATGACTGCAGAGACTTGAAAGATACTTATAGAATTGCTAAAAGTGGGAAGCACAGCATTTCTCATATCCCCCTTAAGCATGTTAAGTGAGGGAACAATGAGAAATAGTCTTGTCAATTTACTGTCCACTATTTGAGCAATACCATTCAGTATAGTATGCTGACCCAGCAGACTTACAAACTATTTTCATCTACAATTTTTTAAAATACAGCTTCCGGGCTGATGGTTTAAATGCATATACCAATATGTATGCCTGATCATCGTGCATACTCAGAAAATTTTATTAAAAAAATTTCACCACGTTCGACAGGCATTAATCACTTGTACCGACATAAATGCCTATAATCCGAGTAAAACGAGTCACACCGAAACCAATAACAGAGACAGAGCAGGTAACAACTGTGAAATGAAACAAAGCCAGCAAAACTGAGCATAAATCGTAGCAGAAATGAACAACACAGACGTGAAGAATATACTGAGGTTAATGAATATGTTTAACAACACAAACAGGACTAACAAGATCTCATGCCATTATTCATCTTGGCGGAGTAAGTACTGATTCCACAACATAGGAAGGAATGTAGCCCCTCCAGAAGTCCTCAAATTTAGAATAGCGTGTTCTACTCGTCTTAGAGCAGAGATTTTTACAATTTTTCGCCTTGTCATTTGCAGTGACCAGCAAAGCCCACAATTACCGGTACATCGTCAATCATACCTGACTGACAAAGTGAAAAGAATTATACATGTACTTCTAGTCACTCAGGGACGGATCAACGATTTCGAAAAAGTGAGGGCGCACTGTGCTAGAAACAGTGAAATTTGCGAATTTCAATGATTTGCTCCAAATTTTACTTTTCAGAATTTCACGGTCGATTTTACAGATTTGTAGGCCGAAAGGGGGGCGTGCACCGACTGCGCCCCCTTGGATCTGTGCCTGTCACTGGTTGTCAATCCCGTGCAAGTACCAATGTGATTGTGGGTTTGGTGATTTTCTGGTCACTGTCATTTTAATGACAAGGTTAAACAAAAGTGCAAAAACCCCACTTGAGGTGGAACAGACGTTATACTCATATACATGTAGAGCAAATCTACTACCCTTCCTTTACATGTCTGGAACACTTCTTGTACTGCATAAATGCACTGAAAACGGTCCATGTAGTACACTGCAACTGGAAATCCGGTGATTTTAGCCGTCTCACAAGATTGTGCCAAAATTTCCAGAATGGATCATTAACTCTATTTTGAATCCTCTTAGTCCTTTAGAGTACATGTATGAATGAATGCTGGCATGAAGAAATGGCACAGGTTCTGAGGACAACCAAAGACTTGTTACTTTAAATTGCAATGGACTTTTCAGGAATTTGACTCTTGTCATAGAAGTCGGGAGAAAAATGCTTCTGTTTAGAAATAGAAACAAGCTAGAACCAGTGTATGGAACCAGCATCTCTGGTTCATATTACAATTTTAGAGAACCATCGTGAACCCAAAATACATCTATCTTTTTGCCAAGTAAATCACAGATCTGCTTTTTGGAGGGAGCTGCTTTGACTTCATTTGTTGAGACACTGATCAATTTGCAATTGATAGAAAGCAAGATTTTCCTGACATTCCAATCCAAGAGTCAGTTTTTCAAATGGCGGTCTATGGGGGGAACGGGGGGACACAAAAGTGGTGCGACTGTGCAGCATTCTTAGCTGAAAAGAAATCTGTTGTTAGTCATTGAAGCCTGAGAGAAATGGAAGGAGCACTGTCACCCAAAATGGCAAAATAAATCTTGAATTGCAAAACGAGGGTCGAATTCAGGAGCGACATCTGAGGTGTATCCTGAGGAAGCACACAAAGACATACAGCCTTTTCTCGATATCCTCAAATGTGAAGTCACCAAAGATAGGAAACTTGGAGAGATCGTAAACAATTTGAAAACCGGTGTACGACTGAACGAAGTGCAACTCAAGATTCTTCATGCCATCGAGAGGGACAAAAGCAAAAACAGGTTAAATAACAAATCAGAATAATAGGTTTGGCATCTGTTGAATTAAATTTAAAGGAACTTTATTAGTGCACAACAATGTCAAAAACATCGACAATTCAATGTCGGACAAATTTGAAAATCCCAATCCTGAATATTTCATGCAACTTAAATTACTACGGGGACTAAGAAAAAATTAGATAAAAAATACCCCTACGCCCTTCCTAAAGTTTTCTTAATGTACTCTCCAAGCATGCAAATCATTTTTTTCTTATCTTCTGTGAATGACACCAAAATGGGGACTAATATAACGACAATGGACATGCACCAACAGCTCTTTTTTTAACATTATTTATTTTGCATGCTCCAAATCTGTGGGATTAAAATAAGTGGACGGAAATAATCGGGATCAGACATGCAACCGATATTTGCGACACTACCAATTGGGACTGGAAGAAATAAAATGAACACCCTTCGAAGGGCATAAAAAATTGCCAAATTCGGTTTACTACATCTACAGCACATTGCATGGTTATTGCATCTAAAAGCTGCACGTTTGCATAAAAGGTTATGTTTTTCACAAAAAGTGAAAAATTTTACACGAAAAGTGACACGTTCGTATCAAAGTGAAGTCTGTGCTGACAATACTGTATTTTTTCTTTTTTTCCCCTATTTTGTACACAAGAATTTTTTTAGTCTCTAAGAATACATATCATGGACCAGAAGGTGATTTACGGATGGTGATTCTCGGCGAAGTGAGCCCTGTGCTGAATTAGCTAATGTTGTAGAATTTTCTTAACTGGAATGCGCTATCTTCTTCTTTGAAATGTAATGCTCGTACATGTTGTATGTAGTACTTTTCATACTTTTTTTGGAAATTCAGATTCAGGCCTATGGGCTTAAACTAAAGACCCGCTCGAAAGCCTTCATTGACCATTCCAAAAATTTGATTAAACATTGGGCCATGTTCAGTGGGCATTAGAGGTAGGGTCATGAAAGCCATAAATTTGGGAACCAGGGGCCACATTCACAAAACCTTCACAACTTTGTGAGCAAGCAAATCTATAGTAAGGTAATCATTGAAAAGTAGGGCATAAGGCAGCCAAAAAATAAATTTGCATGCTCTCGAAGTTGCGAAGGCTTCATGAATGTGGCCCAAGATTTGGACATTCCTGATTTAAATGACCCTTCAATTTTCATGAGAGAAAAGTAACAACTCAAGATCAAACATATATAGTCTGTTACCGAAAGTAGTCATATGAGAAAAGATGCATGATGATATATTTTGACAGAGATCTTGAGTCGACAAGAGTTATGAGAATGAATTTAGTTGTATTTAGAACCAAGATATGCGACGGAAGATAGCAAGATATACGTTCGTTAAGCACAGCAAAATTATTATCAAGGCTAGAACTGAAAGTTTTAAGATCATTTTTAAGTAGAGGATATATTCTTTCTTCTGTAATTTTACAGATTTCAACGCCAACCGGAACCTTATAAAATAGGTCAAGACTACTTAGTGAAGACTACGAAAGGCAAAAACATTACACCGTACCCGATTGTGGAGCTATTTCAGCCTTGTCACCCTAAAGCGTGGTGTGCTCAGTGATTGTACGACAGTCATGCCAAGGAATGCAAGATATGCTGGATTTCAGGTGAGATGTGAAATCCTGAGGTAGGTAGGTAGGCTGCAGTGCCACTGCCTCAAGTTTTTATCACATTTCTATTCCAAAATCCAACTTAATTAATAAATTCTCGCATTCATCACAATCCAAGTCGTAAAATTTCATGGATATTTCCACAGGATTGTTATCCAAAGCATACCACATAAAGCGATAATACCTTAACAAAGCTTGGGTATCCTCCGAGCTAAAGAAACGGAAAAACACAAATCAAATGATATATTTCGAATTTTTTATCGTTATTTCAAATCCAGTGGCATTCAATGTTTGCCTGTGACAGAAGCACGCGCTGGTATACCTGAAATATGTAACTGAAATCTGAAAATACATTGGTGCAAAATAGCTGAAGTCGATATGCTGTTCACTGTGTGACCACCACAAACTGAAGGTGGATGAAATGCATTCCTGTTGTAGCTGTTCTTATTACGTGTAGCATTCTTTCAATCAGGATTTACCTACGAACCTGACAATGGCCTTCGTTGTAGAAAAATAAACTCTTGAAAAAAACTTATGAGCGAAGCAATAGACATCAAGATAAATTACAGGATGTTCAAAAATACTTTTGCTACTTTTAAAATTTAAACTCAAATAACAGCCATTTAAATATGTTCAATGATTTTCATGGAGTTCGAAATGAAAGCAATGCAAGTGTCATTAAAATTTCTTCATTCCCACTAGCCAGGTACACCTTATTCCCAACGGTGAAAGCTGCATGCATAAAATAACCATCAGTACCAAGTAACAATAGCAAAATTTCCTAAGGCTTTTTGATGAAACGATGATGCAGCGATGATCAATGAGTATAAAGCAGCAACGATCAATGATGTAGCCACCTTTTTTGTATAAATATTTGGTTTTATATTAACAGAAGTATGATCGAAGGATTTATGATCCCCCCCCCCAAATTCTGGTGAAGATGGTTTATTTGGTAGTAAGCTCACAGAAGTGTACCACAGCCCAAACTCTGGGATAGTTCTAGGCCTAAAGAGCGAAGTACGGCAGACAAAAGTCAGTGAGTAGTGATTGGGGCGAGTGGTTTCAAAGAATTTTTGACGAATTGCCTGGAGTTAGTTCTTTCCCGGTACGTTTCCCCCTCCCCCAGTATGTGAATGATGAAAAATATGCAAAAGTATTCTTTAGTACCCTGAACAATTATGTCAGTAGCATTAACAGAAAATAACACTCAAGGAATGGGGAAGGGGTAACCAGACTTAGCAGTAATAGGAGGCAACACTTACGGTCTTTGGTAGTCATGGAAACCACTGTCCTGAAGATCTTTCTCTGGATCATTACCCATCTTACGCTCGACTTCGTCAACTGGAAGAAAATATTCGAAATTTACCATGCGAGGCATGACGTTCTTTCCGATAGGAAATATTGTCTATTGTTTGATGTTTGTACCATGTGTACCATTAAAAGCATAGCCAGTGTTTCTGCCATGGGGTACTATGCTGTTACCCTCAAAGGAACAGAAAAGGGCCATTTTCTTTAATTTCATGAGTTTTTTGCTGATTTTGAAGAAATTAGTACCGGTACCCTCAAAAAATTTCTGGCAGCGACCCTGATGGCGTGGTGCATGTTGACCCACAAAAGCTTTGACCTGAAACTGCAGTTAGATTCCATCAATGCAGCCTCGCTACTGGGCACTTGCGACCTGCCCAACCAGCACTTACCTCAAGAATGCGAAAAGCAGCCCGAGTGCACTTGTCGGCCTTCCTATTGTAGCACTTACAACATGACCAATCAGCACTTACCTCGACAAGTGCAGCACTTACGACATGACCAATCATCACCTCTGGGATCTCTTCTACATAGCGCCTGAGGAAGACCCCGATTGGGGTAGAAAATTTGCGAACTATTCGGAGACGACTTTCCGATTTATTGTATACTGTGTGTCGTTTTTGTGCTGTTTTTTGGATAACATATTGCGATGATTGAAATCATTACCTGGGTATGATTCACCACGGTTCCTCTTGATACAGCAGCAGATCAGGATAATGATGATAAGGATAAGAAGGATAACAATGATGATTGCAATCCACCATAAACTGATTCCAGCCTGAGTAACGGGAGCAACGATACCACCTATGGAGAGAAAAGATTGCAATATTAGCTGAAAAATTCAAGAAATCTTTGACACATGATCAGAGCCAAAAACTCAAATTTTAACCCAGCAGACAGCAGCCCAATCAACGATTGAAGAAACGCTGAAATGTATTTGAGGCTATTTCCATTTCACATCAGTCAAATCTCCGCCACAAAGGCATTACCTGGATCAGCTGTGACATTACACGCAGCCTCTTTTATTTGTGTCGGGGCCTCCGTCGATGCTCGACACATGTACTCCCCAGTGATGTCATCGACACGTTCGTATTCTTTGGCAATGATCTTCAGCGAGTTATCCGGCTCGTACATAATCACATCCGGTGTGTGGTTAATTTTGATGCCATTGTAGAACCATGTAATCGTTGGTGGTTTGCTGGCGTCACTTTTTGTAATGCACTTGAGGATAATTTCATCCTGCATGCTGCTGATTACAGCATCACTGGGACCCTTTACAATTGAAAGAGGCACTGGAATATGTAGATGGAAAGCAAAATTATTCAGGGAGCAAAACAGGCAGCAAAATGAATGAATTTGTGGCCACCTACCACAGGTAAACCACTGTGCCTATTTGTGTACAGCATATTACACAATTATGTAGTTCTATGCACTTGCAGCATGTCTAGTAGTGTACACTGTAGTGTGTAGTTCTATGTATTTGCGGCATGACCAGTGTGCACTGTAGTGTGTAGTTCCACGTACCTGCAGCATGTCAAGTGTATAGTTCTATGCATCTGCATGTCTAGTGTACAATGTAGTTCTATGTATTTGCAGCATGTCTAGTGTTGTGTGTGTGTGTGTGTGTAGTTTTCTATGTATTTACAGCATGATGTCTGGTGTAGACTGGTGTGTAGTTCTACGTATTTGAAGCCTATGCGAGATTCAACACAGAGTGAGTTAAAATGAACAGTAGGTAATCAATCGTCAACTTACAGACAACATTGATGTACCCAGACTGGAATCGTTTCCCAATTTCCACGCTGTTGTCATAGTTGGTCGCCTCACAAGTCACAACTTGAAGATCGGAGTGTTTTTCATCATTTCCCTTCTGCAGATTGATGACCGTGAAGCGATTGCCCTCAATAGTCCGTCTTGGGTCTCCTTTATCTACAATAAGAGTAAACTATTTTACACTCTGTATCTACTTGGTCTATCTCGGTGTTAACGAATCCAATTTTTGGCCACCCTTTCTATAATTTAGGCCTATTTAACATGATGTTTCCACCACTCTTCCCCGGTTGTTGTCAAGTGTACAGTCGAAGTCAACCTTACTTCAACAAGGCAAAATGCCAGGTTTGTGCCACAGACACCGTAAGGTGAACACAATGATTAAACCACAAACCACAGTATTTACCAGTTGACTGAGCAAAATCTTGAACTTGCTTTTGCCTGATGGGAAGTGAACCAAGTTACCCTAACATCATTAGGTAACTGCGAGATACAGAAAAGCACAAAATTGACACACAAAATGATAATAAGCAAGAAGTCAATCTCCAGAATTCACGAATTTTCGACCCCAACCGGGGTCTTTTTCAAGTGGAACTTTACAATCTGAAACTCTAGAAAAGACTTTTCTAGAGTTTCAGATTGTAAAGTTCCACTTGAAAAAGACCCCGGTTGGGGTCGAAAATTCGTGACTTCTGGAGATTGACTTCTTGCTTATTATCATTAGGTAACTGCGACATGGATTATTTACCACTGACTTGTGTAAGTTTTCAAGCTTAGTATTTTGCTCTTGTTGAAGTAAGGTTGTTTTTGACTATACACTTGATTGGCAACGACCAAGGAACACTGGTAGAAACGTCATGCTGAATTTATTTAACATGATGTTTCTACCAGTCTTCCCTGGTTGTTGTCAAGTGTACACTTGATTGACAGCAACCAGGGAACACTGGTAGAAACATTGTGTTAAATATAAGTTACGCTTCCACTACAAAAAAAGCTGGTATTTGTCCGCTCTTATTCTGCTTCCATTACAGAATTGCCGGGTTTAATAAGTCCGGTTCTATTAAGTGTGGATCTATTTAGTTCGGACAGCATAAGTTGCGCTTCCACTACAAAAAAAGCCGGTATTTGTCCGCTCTTATTCTGCTTCCATTACAGAATTGCCGGGTTTAATAAGTCCGGTTCTATTAAGTGCGGATCTATTTAGTTCGGATAGCATAGCCGATCATACTCCGAATCTAGATGCGGATAAATTTTGTAGTGGAATGGCAATAACACCGGATCTATTTGTAGTATTATGCTCGGCTACAGGTGGCTCCACGGTCGCTTGCGACTGTGCATGACCTATCCAAACTAAATAGATCCGCACTTAATAGAACCGGACTTATTAAACCCGGCAATTCTGTAATGGAAGCAGAACAAGAGCGGACAAATACCGGCTTTTTTTGTAGTGGAAGCGCAACTATAAATTCTAGAAAGAGTAGCCAAACATCGGATTAGTTATATAAAGTGCCATTCAAGCAGTTTATCTACACGTATTTGTTGTCTGTTTCAGTTGTTTGAGAACTCGCTGCATTTCTGCAAATGGAAGAGGAGACCTCAGCAGATATTTTAGCAACGAGCGAAAACTTCTGAATTTACCTCCTTCAGCTAAGACCATGTTGTTAACTCTCCATTTGATTTCAGCGGGGGGCTTGGCTGCAACATCACAGATGAATTCCACTGTACCATCCTGAGTGACATTGGTATTCCTCACCATGTGGGGGCCGGTCAAGAATTTGGGTTTCACTGGAAGGAAACGGACATGTCAAACTGGTAGCTATTTCGGTACAGCAATCAGCATTGCCTTTTTGGCGACATTTTGACTAGTTTTCAAAACATTTGTGACCCTCNGGACAAATACCGGCTTTTTTTGTAGTGGAAGCGCAACTATAAATTCTAGAAAGAGTAGCCAAACATCGGATTAGTTATATAAAGTGCCATTCAAGCAGTTTATCTACACGTATTTGTTGTCTGTTTCAGTTGTTTGAGAACTCGCTGCATTTCTGCAAATGGAAGAGGAGACCTCAGCAGATATTTTAGCAACGAGCGAAAACTTCTGAATTTACCTCCTTCAGCTAAGACCATGTTGTTAACTCTCCATTTGATTTCAGCGGGGGGCTTGGCTGCAACATCACAGATGAATTCCACTGTACCATCCTGAGTGACATTGGTATTCCTCACCATGTGGGGGCCGGTCAAGAATTTGGGTTTCACTGGAAGGAAACGGACATGTCAAACTGGTAGCTATTTCGGTACAGTTAGTTAGTTAGTCATTACCGGCGTCGTAGCCCTGTTGGGTTTTTGCCGGAGGTATGGAGTCCACAACAGGCTACAGTCCACCTGTGTGGGGTCTTTTACTTGCCCTGGCATAGACACTCAGGTACAAGGGACCACGGCTTTCAGTCCCATCCGACGGACCTTCTAATATTTCACAATGTTATGTGTCTTAGCCCGGAGTCGAACTCGCGCCGACCCATTACACGGTTGGTAGTCAAGCGCGCTAACCACTCGACCACCGGGCTCAGACAGAGTGACATTGGTATTCCTCACCATGTGGGGACCGGTCAAGAATTTGGGTTTCACTGGAAGGAAACGGACACGTCAAACTCGTAGCTATTTCGGTACAGCAATCAGCATTGCCTTTTTGGCGACATTTTGACTAGTTTTCAAAACATTTGTGACCCTCCGCTACAAAACCAGTGTTAAGTCGCACGGAAAATGAGCCTACTGACATGACACCAGGAGATAATGAAAGAAACAGAATCACTCAGACTGCACTATAGACAGACAATACTGAAATTGACAAATATGATGCTCCACCACAAAACCAAACATCAGTCACTCTGAGGTTGGCAAGTTGGGACCAACCTACTTGTCAATTTCAGTATTGTCTGTCTGTCTATTGTGAAGTGTGAGTGATTCTATTTCTGTCTTCATCTCCTGGTGTCATGTCAGTACATTTAGGTTCATTTTCCGTGCGACTTTACACTGCTTTCGTAGCGGAGGGTCACATTTTTGGGGGGCAATCAGGGGTGGACAATCCAACAAGACTGGTTAATTGGTACAAAATGGACCATTTTTCTTTCACCGCTTTAATTCTGGGAATGCGATGCTTTCAAGGTTTGTAGGTAGTCTGCAGGGAGTCAAAATGGGTGCACAGATATCATAGGAACATCCCTTTTTGCACATTACACAAATATTATTACAAAGCTATTCAATACAAAAATGTGGCCACATCACACAAGCGATTGGTTAACTTACTCAAGACTTCAACATCGTAATTCTGCTCTGTAGTGCCCTCGCTGTTTGTGCCCTTGCATGTGTAAATACCATTGAACATATTATTGTTCTTGACGTTTTCAATGGACAACATGGTGTTGCCGTTTGACTGTGCGTTAACCGGGAGGCCGCCTGATTTGGCCCAACTGATGTAGATAAGAGGACTGAAGAAGAAAAAATCGTGATATGAAATTTAGACGCTGACAGTGTCGTATTGATTCATACCACAGCGTCTTGACGCGGCAGAATTATCGCTAGCCCCATGACTGAACGTGGCATCTGGCAATGTTGATTGTTCTTTCATGGTTAAGCCAAATACTTTGTGTTAATTATCCCAATGCCTGTGAAAACCACACCATTCACAAAGTGGGAAATGCTGCAGTTGAACTGGGGTTTTACAACCGCACCAATCATCAGGTAACAAACCGTCGGTACTTACTATCCTTTGAAAATACAGTACAAAGTGAGCGGATCTCCTTCTACAACCTTCACTTTGTTGGTGGTTGCAGCAGCATTTGTGTAACTGATCACTGGCCGTGTCTTGGGTGGATTATCTCCTGGAATAGGTCAGGTGACAGTGACAGCAAAAATGGCCACATACCAGCAAACGGACACATGGGTGAAATAATGTATTTTCCTGCCAGAAATGCTAGTGTTTCAGAAGTTAGTTGTTCATATGTACTTTATATTTCCATGTACCGTACAGGAAACTTAAAAGAGACAGTACACAGTCAAAACAGTCAATTTTTAAAACAATATTATTGGGACATGAACAAAATAACCAGGATTGAAAACAACACTGCACACACTGTTTATAATGGATGATTTCCAGTTTTTTTACAACACAGGGCGATTCCCAGAATGTCCCACAAATATGAATAAACATATAGTGATGTGATGTCATGACTGGGGGACTTTTTTTCTGACACTCCTGAACAGAAACTTGTACTACAAACAGACAAAGAAACATGTAGTGCAGTTCCATGAACATCAACATTGGACTTCCCTCAGGTAATTTTTTAGGGTAAAGATGAACATTTCGAATACCACAGGAACGAGCAAAGTAACAGAACAATTCCTTTCATAGTTATGGATTATTAGATAAGAACTATGAAAATCCCTTTCATAGTTCAGGATTATTAGAACTATGAATAAATGAAAGGAATTTTTTTGTTAATTTGCTCCTACCCGTGATTCGAGATAATTCTGAGCATCTGGCAAACATAGGGGGGACAAAGGCTGGTAACTAACCACCGACTTTTCATGTCAATAGGAAGAAACTGAAACAATGTGAACTAGCACCCCCTAAAACTGTGTGTACTGTACGACTGCAATGACTGCTTTACTTCTTGCTATAAAATGATTTCATCAAGGGACCCTGCTTTTGACAATAATATTTATGCTTTGTTTATCAAGGAACACGACATCATCAGGAACAGTGTCTCTTGGGAATTCTGCCATTACTTATGACAAGGGGCCCAGAAGTAGTGTCATTTTTACCATTTTAGGGCCTTTAATTTCAAGAAAATTTGCTGACCTACCAACCAGATAGGAAACAAAATTGCAGCCCTCTGAAATTGTCACAGCCCACGTCCCTTGTTCATTTGATGTGACTCCAGTTTGGAGCTGGGCGACTGTCTCCACCTACCTCTCGTGGTGCACATATCTATGGTGTGACTCCTCAACTATACTCTGATGTGATATTTCCTTGAAAAAAATTTTCTCCTGCAAAGTTACCACTCAATTCTACCTATACAACTAATGGTCTATCAATCAAGGTTCTATTTTCTCTAAATTATTTAATTTTCACACGCATACCAGACTTTCCACAACAAATGTGGATCTCGGAAACCTGAGAGGAAATTCACGTTAATTTCTAACAAATGTCCCCACATTTTTTCCTGAAAATCAGGGGAATTTTGTTAATTTTCTATCTATTGGTTGGTAGGTCAAGCAGGATTTTCATGCTAAGGGAAGGCTGGACCTCTATGTTTCATTACCCTACTGAGTCATGTAGAAATGCCAATGCACCTATTTTCCGCTGATGCACAAGAAAATGAACAACTTCAAGAATCAAATGGCAAATTTATTGCATACTGCAGCTAAAAACCGATGCATTGACATTTCAGAATAAAGTGTAATCGCGGAATGCCAGCATCAGGCCAAGATTCATCACAACTTTTCTAGCAACGCTCATGATGCACAGAATGCTGCAATGCATCAGCAGGATTCGAGGGCTCATATGTTCCTACCTTAGATATCTATTGGTGGATTTAATAGCGACAGTTAAATGCGACAGCAAAGCGCAATACTAACGCAAAGCAGCAGCCGCTTGGCCAAAATTAGGTCATCACCATGGCATTTTCTTCCAGAGTGACAGATGATTGGTTCTCCCATCCCTAGTTGGGAAATCACCATGACGATGACCTAATTTTGGCAAGATGGCTGCCAGCGAAACTCGATCATCTAGACTTAACTAACTGATATACATTGTAATCATGGAATTGCCCCTGGGTAAACAAATGCCACCATGAATTCTGTGACCTGTATTATAGAGGGGCATCCACTGTTATACCCTACTTGATTTCTCAAACGAGGTATCAGGCAATGTTGCTGAAATTTCGGGAAGAACAACCTGCATGGGAAGGCACATACATGTATTTCCAAAGGTAATCAATTTAATGGAAGCAATGCATGAATTTGTAAGTGTTTGTTTGGGGTAGAATAAACAAAACATGACAAATGCATAAAATGATGCATTTTGAACCATCGCAAAAACTGTTTTATCATTCCATTCTTAAAAATAATTGTTATATATTTAAGGGAAGGCAACAAAGCTCAATCATAATTCTGTCAGCATCCTTTGTATGAATTTTGCGATATGCCCTCAAATATGCCTTTTCCACTCAGAGTGAAACTTGCACAAGACAAGTTAAGCTGTGCAATTTGTGGTTATGTGGTGTCCTTGCCCCCCACAAATGACCAGGTAAAACCATGAGCAAATCTCAACCCTGAGTGGAACAAACTTTGATGTTACTGTGTGTTCATGCATGATTGTGGTGTATCACTCAGCAGTGCAGTTGGTGTCACTCACAGCTTGGCGTGTATGTGTACATGTGGGTGTAGTTCTATATGTTACTAATGCAAACAAAGTGCATTTCATGATGAAACAACATCAAAATCTACAACTTGAAAATCGACTGTTTTCCTAAAGACAAACACGAAACATTCAGAAACATTGAGATCACGTACGAAGATTTTTTAAAAGACACAAAAATTCAACGTAGATTTTCAAAACAGAGAAAATTTAGTCAATTTTTCCCATTAAAATAACAGTTAAAGCTCCATACACTTGGGGTCCTACACAAAACAGAAAAAGACCTAGAAACGTCCAAGTCTGACAGTTTCAAGGAAGTCACCTTGGATGATTTTTCTTACAATTATGTTCATTGTTTGTTGGAATATTTTGGGGGTACAATGGCGCAAACTATGACAACATCACAGCATATTTGGTCCCACTTTATCTCACAACGGCACAGAATATTTTTTTCCACTTTATCTCACAAAACCTATGCACAATGTTCAGAGCTTATTGGCAGCAATGATGACACTGAGGACTGTGGGTGAAATTTCGAGTGTGCAAGGTCTAGAAATATAGAAAATACCGGTAATCGTATCTTCATCTTCACAATAAACAGGTCACCGGCAGACCAAGTTTTCATATCAACTCTTTATTCACAGGTAAAACAATGCTGAAGTACCTGAAGGAGTGGCCGGCTTTAACATCACAGAATCACGATTCCAGGCAACGGTGATTTCCAAGCTGGTAACAAGGTAAGCCGTGGATAATGGACTAACATGAAGTTTGCTTCTGTCACCTCGTGAAGATAACACCAGAATATTCAGGATATTTCTAGTACGTATTTACTTCGCATACGACACCCACAGTTCCCAATGTACAGAACTTAAGGCAACACCGCATATAGGGGCATGTCACGACAGTGCATGCGGTGAAACGATCGGTAACATGTTACATAGGCCAGAATTTAACTCCAAAATGCATGCATTTTATGAAAAAAAACAAGCGCAGAGATAAAACTGTAAGAGTAAAAATGGAAACCTGAAAAATTTCCTGACATGAATCCAGATCCTTCGTACTTGGTATAAAAGCGATAGATTTATGACCTTATAAATCAAGTTTAAGTGAGCCAGGCCTAATGTTGCCATAACACAGAAGAGCTGAATATGAAGTTTGGAATTAGTTAAGAGTGACCAAAAATGATGAGACTGTATTTGCTTTGAAAGATTCAAACAATCACACCGTGACACACTACAATAAATATAAAATGTCTCCTGAATAATAAGAAGCACTCATCTACAGATTATTCAGGGAACGATTTCAGGACCATCTTGTAAGTCAATTTCAGGACCACATGTGCATTAAAGATGGATGGAATGAGCATTCATATTCACAGACACTGTTATCATATAAATAGGCCTACATCTACATTTCTCTCATCTCAACTCCAGTTTGGTAATCTCCAAAAATAATTTTGGTAATATTACCATATGTGACCTGGCACAGCAAAATGAGTCGGAATGCGCACAGAAGAAGACCCAACATGTCCAAGGTGACACCAACGGTTTGTTGATTTCAGGATTGTCTGCCCATTGTGAAATTTGACTTTGTCGATTTCTGTAACTGTTCTCTGGTGTCATCTACGGTCTTCTTCTGTGTGCATTCTGACTCATTTTGCTGTGCCGGGTCACATATTTTTATTACCTTTACCTCAAAATATAAAACAACCCATCACCAAGTCTGGAATTAAAATTAAGCCATCACCATGTTGACAGAATTTCTCCCATCACCTAATCCCGGCTATACAAAAATTTGACTAGCCAAGTAACCAACCCAATGAATATCTAGTTCTACACCCGATTTTCAAATCAGTAATGCACCAACAGCCTTAAAAACAACCCGAAGAGATTCTAATTCTACTTCTAATTTTCAAACCAGTACCATGCCAATAGACGTAAGAAGAATATAGAATATGAATTCAAATTCAAATTCTTTTTGCTTGACCTCTACCACCAAGCTTTATGCAACTAAAATTCTGAACTCAGCGGAGGGATTCTTAAATATCACCATGAGTCAGTCATTAGGACAAGATACTGTATTTTCTCATTTAGGAGTACATCTCAGACTTGCTTTTGGTTGGGATAAAACATGCACCGCAATATTAGTTGAGTTTCACAACAAGTTGTCTCGTTTGAGAACACACAAGCCCTGGTGTTCGACCACCATTTCTGCCACATTTGTAATATCAGTTAGAGTTGTGGTTCGGGCCAACCAGGATACTTGCAGTGGCATGATCTCATTCATTACCCCACGCATTCATTTTCAAAGATCCTAATTACCAAATTCTTATTCCACGTTGGCTGGCTGTCAAAGGAACGTGAAGATATTCATTTACAAAAGATCACATGGTTCAGGCACCCAGTGGAGGAGAGAGATTACGGTGAATTCGAGGGGAACTCTAGGGATCTTGTAAGTACTGTAAAACGGGAAATTTTCGCGGACGTTTTAATTTTGCGGTCTTTGCGGTCCTATCACATCCGCAAATTTAATACGCGTAAAATTTTTTTCAATTCAACATTGTCGGCACGACCGCAAAAATAAGACACAATTTGCATAATGCTAGTACTTGCCAATAAATCACGCTGAAACTTGCAACTCGGTAAACTCCACATTCAGAATAGTGTTCTGATCATCCGATACTCGCGTTGAAGATGAGCCGGCCGTCATTAGCCGCGAATACTTATGGTCCCAAACCAGACACAACAAAGCCACGTGGTCAGTCTCCAGTCAAAACAAGAGCACATGGAACTTCGGGGCTCTTGAAACTGCTTGTATTTATGAATGAAACTGCTTCCCATAGAGGATGATGGTGGCCTGAATGCCGGGAAATCACGTCTACGGCTCTGTGAATTTGTTGCAATGCATTTTAATTTTGCGGTTTTTGCGGCGCCGAGCTGTCCGCAAATTATAAAGGCGCAAAATATTATTCTGGGGCAGAAATACTGAGGGTCCGCGAAAAAAACCATCCGCAAAAATTTCCCGTTTTACAGTATGACACAGAAAATATATTATCTCGATGTTTCTTCAGGTTGTTGAGGCTATTTCAAGTCACGTCTGGGAGTTTTATTTATCACAATGACAAGATCCCTTTGGTATAGGTAGGTGTTAGTAGGAGATAGATTTGAGGAGGTCCAACGATCACTTCCTGATTCACACATCAGCACACACCAAACTTTTTCACATGATCTTAGTCAGTTTAATGTACAATTCAGTAGGCATAGTGCATCAAGTCACTGTCCTCGAATGGTCAGACTCAGAGACAGTATCTTCACCAATGATCAGAGGGAGCATGTTTGGTTAAAGCAACAGCTATCCTCTACAGTACAAAGGACTCGGGAGAACAAGATACAGCCATTACTTCAATCGACTTTGTTCCAACTGATCTTGTGTGGAGATACTGCCAACACACAGACATGACAGACATTTTGGTCATTTTCTTCCACTTTTCTTCTCATGCACACATGTTCGCACGATTGCACCTTTATATCAGAATCCTACACAGGATCAAGTCACGTGGTTGCATTCAGACTTCTTGACATTTTTTCTGCTGACGCACCCAGGCATTTACCGGTACTTAACTTGATTATGGACCTTATTCATGAAGCTCTCGTAACTTCACGTAGTGCGTAATGTCATTTGTGGGCAACCTATTGTTTGCATTAGCTGGACGAAGGATTTGTGTACCCTTAAAGTTATGGGAGCTTTGTGAATAAGGTCCCTGGAGTAGACTATTGCGGCAATCAAACTAAGATGATTTTGGGTCAACAGCGTAATCACATAATTTACAGTTAGTTAGGGCCGCCAAAGCCTATTTCTCGTATAACATACCTAGAACATCAACAGGGCTAGGCCTTCACCAAGCAGCACAACTTATATTATCCATATTTTACCATATTCAATCTGATTTCAACAACCTCAATTACGTGTACTGTCCTGGTAACCTTGAATTCTCAATTGGTGAACTTATAAATTACCGGCCTAGTTCTACTTCCCAAGATAATTCCCCTGCATGAATATATACAGTTCATACATGTGATATTCAAACAAGTATCTGATTATTATACTAGGCCTATTAATATCCTATCCCATAAATCGAATATGGATTGTAGATTTTTGATTGTAGGATATTTATCAACCCATCAGTGACAATGGACTTGAAAAACACACCAACAACTTTCGAAATAGAATTCACCTTATTTTGTCCTTTTATTGAAAGACAGGAAGGTGTGGCATCGACACTTGTCACAAGGAACCCGCAGAAGTAATTCTCCATATGGCACTACAAGCATAAGACCCAGTCTTTGCCTGTTGCACAGCATATGACATCATTGCATTGTTGTGTCACATCTTGCACCTTATGGGTCTTTACTGCTCAGGATGCCACCCTGTCGGGATAAAAGTAATTCGTGTTCCTCGTTGTAGTTCTGTGGTCAGCCCCGCAATGTGGACCTCTCGAGTGATAGAGAGGCAACTCAGTTCTACAATAATGGAACAATCTGAGCAGGGAGATTGCAGTTTTGTCCTTCCTCATACATGTATCATAATGCAAGTGTAGGAGCGGTGAGGGCATCAACTCAATCAGCAATGATTACACCTTCTATATGCCCTGCACATTTCATTGAAAACTTGCCATTCGCAATTTGGGAAATACATCGGGCCGGATGCCGTTATAAAAAATGAAGAAGTCTGAATGCAGCCATGGGAAGAGACGGGTATCAAGAGTTGGGGGGATTCGATGCAATACCTCGCAGGTTGATGTGACTTACGTGGTTGTACTTTAATCCTTGATGGCGAACCAACTTTCATGAAATTCAAAACTGTGTTCCAGGCGTAACACATGTAAAACCGGCTATTGTCGTTGTCATCCCCGGGGACCACATAAGAAAAATGCAAGTTTCCTATACAAATTGGAATGCACAGACAGGCGTTAAGAGCAAAATCTATGAGACGGCACGGGCATAACATCATGGCACAGGTGATGACAAAAGCATGGTGGACTGAACCTTTAAGAACCTGAGACACGTCATATTACCGTACATATACGAACTCAGCAGATCTACCAAGAAATCATGTGATATGAACATGCTGCTGAAGAGCTTTCCAACGAGTTGTCATTTCATCAGGTTTAATGAGGTAGGAATTAGTATATGAAGTATCTCAATAAGTCCTTAGAGAGTTCAATTAAAATACTGAGAACTGGCAACAAATCTGCAATCCTTTGGCAAGGCTTCATTTTAAGATTTGAAATTCCACAATTTTTAGATTTGTAAAGAAACAGAGAATGCCAGATCTCCAGAATAGGAGACCAAATTGCAAATTTGCTACCTGATCTACTGTATCAAGGCATACAACGGTAAGAACCAAAGCGATAAGCTAATAAGCAAAGCGACATGCTTTAGAAGCAGCAGCTGCAAAAGACAATAGAGGGTGCTACTACATTACAGCCTGAAGACTCGCAGGGTTGTGTACATGTACAACTTCAATATTTTCTTCTACGCTTGTTTCTACGAGAGAACTCATTGCTAATAATGTGTTTCCAGAAATAAATTTCAAACAAACTTGTAGTTTTTTACAGAATTTTTCAACTCATGTGACGGGTTGAAAATCTTTATTCAGTCTTCAGTTAAGCAATATCGAAGCTCCCTCTTTTAGGCAAACAAAGCGACCAAGCACTACTGTCACAAAACCTAAAGCCTCTTCAACATTCATTTACTCACTTTTTTGAACATTAATTCGGCTTGGGCTACCGAACTTTGTATACAACAAAGTGGGGTTAAACGCCGCACACAAATAGTACCACCCGTCCAGGTGGTCTGACTCCATGACGTACGCAAACTTTAAGTTACCTGGTCAAGACCAGAAACAATTAGCACAGGAACAAACAGAGGATAGTGGAGACATAGAGCGTCACCTTACGGTAACCATGCAAAGTGACCTATTTCTACCCCCAGATGGTACCTCCAGGACAAAGGGGAATCCGTTATCGGGACTTGTCACCCACAGCTTTTCCCAATGAGACCTTAAGACCTGACAAGTCAGGAAAAGTATGGTCTCATGAAGCCACCCTGTGGTACCCAATGTGTATCAATCAATACAGGTAGGTGGGACCTAGTCAACAATACCATTTGTTATCCAAAACAAGCCCAACCTGATGGACATCAAAACCTAATGGGGAAATATGGCCTTAAAAAGTCACCCTGTGGCATCCCAACCAAGTGACATTTAATTACCACTGGAACCAACTTGACAACTGAAAATTTTTTTCTTTGTGAGGTTTGGTCAAATGGCTACCTGGAGGAGTTCTTATGGACTTTAGATCAGGGCAAATTAGGGTTCTACCATGTGGATCTATTCCATCTTATCGTGGATGAAGGAGAACATCTCTAGTTTAAAACTTTACAAAGTTGGAGAGTTTAAAATGACATCCACTTACTCTAAAATAAACCTGCAAGTTTTAAAGGCGTTTTTCAAACTTTTTAAGACTTTGCTCAGCATGAACGGCAAAAACAAACAACTTTCCAACACCAAACTGAACAAAACATAAAAATCAACAGGTAAAAAAATTCTTCCAACAAAATGAACAGTAACATTCTTCGTGAAGGGACCATAATAATTGAAAGGAAAGATATTGGTTTTAGATGTCTGAAAAGATGGAAGGATGGGGCGGGGCTACACTAGTGTTCTACTTCAAGAAGATGGAATTCAGATTGGTCAAGGCTAAAGACTCTCATCCGAATATTATACTTCCCAGGGCAAACTATCCCACATCTATCAAATCTGGTCCGAGACCAAAATTAGGTTCCCTCAGTGACTATAGGATTGGAAGGGACACTGACCAGAAACAGCAAGCAAAACAGAGGAAAGGCCCAGCCTGCATGGCTAGCCACAGCAACGATTTGGACACTGACGAGAATACACATGAAAAAGTGGAACCGGTAGTCCTATTTTCATTCGTTTTAATGATGTATCTGATTTTTTCACCACCAATTCTTAATTCCCTTTCAGAGTTTTTTTGCTACATCCTCCCATAGCAGGGCTTTGGTCTCACTCCTCTTCATACACTCACACACAAAGTGTGAGTGGATGAAAAGGAGCGAGGAAAGAACCCCTGCTGTGGGAGGATGTTTTGCTACACCCTTCATAAACAGGGATTTCACAAATTCCTTTCAATTCAGTTGAGTCGTCCTTGCAGAACTAAAGGCACTGGTGAAATGTACACAGAAAGAATAATAACACATCGGATTTGTTGGAAAAAATAAGCCTCCCTGTTGCTAACATTGCCATGTGCTCCAAGAATCTTCTTCAATACTCTCCCTCAGGCAAACCAGTCAGGGCCAAATGACCTACGCCCACCAAATTCCACCCCAGGGTCAAGGTCTTCTTGGTGAAACTGGCCATTCAACCATAAAAAGATTTTATTGGATGCAAAATCAGATACATCAATAAGACAAGAATAATTTTTTCTTTCAATGCATCATGTAATCATGCAGGACTGTTTCAAGGATCATCCAAAGATTGGACCGACATGCTCAACCACCCTGATCATCCGGCAATGACTTCAATAAGATACAGCAGGTTATGTTTTCTCATCTATCCTGGACGGCAAATTCGGTTGAAGTAATACCATCATCATAATTGCATTCTTCAGAAAAATTTCTCCATTTGTGCAGCGAATTTCTGGATTCAGATCACACTTCGACATGTTCTGTTTGATTGGCTCCTTTTTCCATGCAAAATTTTTGAGGCATGAATCGCTCATTCAGAACCAGGAAGCTTGCCCACACAATGTGAACCCCAACACCCATTGGGGTGGGGGTAGGGGATGCGTGAATGGAATCATTATAAATGCTGGGGTTGGTTGCTTGCCGACAAGGATAGATTGACAAAATCACAACTTATTCACATCACAGGTGGAACAATTTTACAGAGGAACTTTAGCAAGGATTTTATTTTGGATTGCCAAGATACCACAAGGCCACCTCTGCACCGACTTGCAGGGAATATGCCCCACGCTCAGCTCAGAAGAACAACCTCTCGGACACCTAAGCCAGCTGCAGATGAGAATCTAGTGATCAGAGTCTGAAGGTACTCAACTGACACCGAGAAAGTAATGGATGAAAAGTACATGTAGTTTGCTTCCAATGGCAAGTTGTTTGTAAATGTACATGTCAGAGAATTCCGGACTCTTTATAAACCAACAATCCCAACTTGTGCCGCCAGAGGCAGCTCCGGGTGAAGCTAGTGTGTGTTTTGATATGCTGATCAATGAAGTAGCTCCCAATTTCGTTAAAATGGGTCAGTACACCACATTTGTTTCTGATAGTTTGCATACTTCAGACATTGGTAGAATTCCCAAACACTGACACTTTCAAGTTGGGCAACCATTAGTTCCTGTCAACAACAACTCCTTTCAACATGTTCAAGCCTGCTGGATCCCTCATCAGGTTTCAAACTCAAATCTTATAGCAGGATACCAGTCCTTTAAACACAGACCTAAGAATATTCACACTAGACATTAGTTTTAGTGAACGTAAAGTCATCTCAAAATTTTGCAAATTTTCGACCCCAATTGGGGTCTTCCTCAGGCACATTCTAGTAGATATCTCTACTAGAAAGTGCCTGAGGAAGACCCCAGTTGGGGTTGAAAATCTGCAAAAAATACGGAGACGACTTCACGTTCACTATCATTTTGCATATCGTTTTTTGTGCTCTATGTTGGATATTACTGTAGATATTACCGTAGTTTTATAGTTAGATATCAAACTGCCACGAAATTTCCATCTGCAGCTGACTCCGACACCAATAGGAATCCACGCAGAGCTAGACATTGGTTGCAGTTACGAACTTGCGACTGCCCCAGACAGTCCCTCAACAACAACGGTATGGGGAGAACACATACAAGCCAAGATATCAGGGAGGGGGTTACGGGATAAGGAGGGGGAAGCAGACATGAAATGAAAATGATGTATAAAGAAAGAAAATTCAATTGAGTAAATCAAGAAGTTGATATATCAAGGCATTCAAATGACAAATGATGAATTTAACAAAAGAACAATTTAATGGTAAGAAATATTTTTGTAGAAACAAGAGGATAGTTCACCTCTATAGGCTAGCTAGTATGATGTCAGAACTTTGGTCTACACAACACAAGACTTCATTGTTTAGTGACCTTGGATTGATGCAAACACTGTAATGAATTCTGGTTATGAAATAGAAGCTTTATGAATTGGTAATAGTCAGTTGCATCAACAGAACTTAGTTGATAAGGGACTAAGGAAAATTGAAGGAAGTAAAAGCTGAAGAAATTGTACTTAAAATCAACAGGAAAGTTCGAACACAATAAAACGGGAAAGTTTGGGCATATGACTGGTTTATCTCAATTTTTCATCGGCATCTCCAAAGAAAAGTTTATAACTGTTTGAAATTCATGAACGTGTGCAACGACTCTCAAAGAAATTCATACACCAAGTGTGTACCTGTTGACTTCTCACGCCTGCAGGTCATTGGTTGTTAACTACCTGAATTGCCCTGGGCACATGTAATTTCCTAAAGTATTAACATGAAGATAGGACAGTCTAATAGCAAGTGTAGTACGAAGAATTTCCAGTACATAAGTGATATTCCAGAACAAAAAGTATGACAGACCACTAGTTAGCACTACTAGTATTCTTAAACTTATTTTCAGCTTCAGTTCATAGAATGCTCAACAAAATATTTGAATTCCAAATGCACAGACTATAATTCTGTGGAAAGTCTTGGGATTTGTATAATGTATCATATCAATGCCTTTATGAAGAAGCATTCCAAAGTAAGAAGACAGAACAGCCTTTAAATGGATTTCACGAAGAGGTCAATTTTAATTTTTTTCACAGTAGAAACAAATGTTAGGACACAGCTTGCATCTGTTCACGAAGGTTTAGTTTTACACAATTTTTTCCACAATTAGCGACTGCACATACAAGTCTGGCATGCACACTAGACTATTGCACTCACTATGCCATCTGGCGGCCAAATTATGAAACAAATAGAGAGAGCGCACTCATTGCAGCCACGCCAATTCTCGCCAATAGCTGGGAGAATTATGGGAAGCGTTTCAACATGCAGAATTTAGATCCATACATGTACGTCATTCTACATTAAACTAAACTTTACAAGAAATGTTTTCATATTAGACCAATACAATATTTCATGACCCCTTTCCGTCCCTTCCTACCTGTATTTTGAACATCAACAACTAGTCCATAATTTTTCACTCATATTCAAAATATGTGGGTAATAATGTGCCAACATATTATTTCTATTAAACCAATTGACTAAGGTCATCTCCTCGGTGCACATTACGAGCAAACCTTGTTTTGTACCCAACAAGGCCGTACAAGCTCTAGGTACATGAACAGAAGTAGTACAAGGACAACTAACTGAATTATGACTTGTTTAAAATTCAACTGAAAGCTCATTATCACTTATATCAATTTGAGTTCACAGCCAGACATTCCAAGTTTTTCATCATTGCAGACACAGAACAATTTCTTTCTATTATTCAAAATAAGAGCCATTGGGTAAATCCACTCGTCAAAATTTTTCTGTAGGGAATTCTGAGGGGCTGGACATATGCAGGGGCAGATCCAGGATTTGGGAAAAGAGGGGGCGCCCTTTGACAGGAGCATTGAAATTTGCACCCAATTCCAGAATTTCACGGCGGATTTTACAGATTTGTTGGCCAAAAGGGGAGGCGCGCGCCCCTCTCTGGATCCGTGCCTGGTATGCGAGCTGGCCCCCCTGAACACCTTTCTTTTTACCAGTAAACCTCATTGAAAACTTCCTTTATGAACACTGGCCCCTATTTTGAATGATAAGCGCTTGTCCAGCATGGTAGAGGAGGACAGAATAGACTGAAGTTGGATCTAACAGTTTTCAAGATACAGCTACGTTGGCTGAGAGATTTTCCCCATTTGCCCATCTCAGGCATCACTGATGTCAGAAATAACATGTTCATTTTTTACCGATATTTTTCATAGACAAGTTAGAAGAAAGACTGATCTAACATTTATTCAGATACAGTACAAGAATTATTACTAAGTGAAGATAATACTGTCAAGTTCATCCACTGGCGAAGTTTAACAATCGTTTGTAAAAGATAGATTCAAAGTTGACGCTAACACTGACTTGAGTGCGAAAGGCATTCAGGTTTTTTCAGAGCAGCTGACATCCATTGCTCCAGAGCAAGAGATCTGGCAATGATAAACAGGCGCTGCAGAAAAGGACCTGTCATCAGCTATAACAAAGAGGTTTTGCTGCAACATTTCTTCATACTGTCGAAATGTTCTTATAGGATTGATTCTTGTAGCCATTTCACTTGATCACACGAGGTTCTTATATTCAATCAAACTCATTAATTAAACAATAAGACAACTGATTTTCGTAGCCATTTCACTTGATCACAAGAGGTTCTTATATTCAATCAAACTTAACAATAAGAGGTCTGATTTTTGTAGCCATTTCACTTGATCACAAGAGGTTCTTAAATTCAATTATACTCATTTAAAACAGTGAGATGATTGATTCTTGTAGCCATTTCACTTGACCACAAGAGGTTCTTATATTCAATCACATTTATTAAAACAACAAGACGATTGATTCTTCTAACTGTACCACAGGTTGTTTTATATTCAACTGACATAAACAATTTTGATCACCTAAAGTAAATGCATTTTTTTGAGAGGCTGAGTGAAGTATTCTTCTAGGTGAAAAATCACCGCACTCGTTAACGACTCACCGTCTTTGTCCACTGACACACGTGAGTTCATGTTGACTCGATTCTGGTTCGGGGCTTTCTGTGTGTCCACAGTGTTCTGTGTCACCCAGCTCCATGCTGGTGCTGGCACGCTGAATTTACCACTAGAGCTGATCTCTGTGCGGCATGGCAGAGTGAGGGAGTCACCCTCGGCCACGGGGATTGGAGCGGGTTCCGTACTTGGTGGGAACTTCCCCAAGACTGAAGGAGAAATATGGAGAATTTGATAAATACGAGAAATACAACCGAAAGACGATTCAGGGACTCGGCAGTCATTGCTTTGTTTGGCTCCCTCAGACCTGCCTGCCCTAACTTTGAGCTGGCTGTACTGTTTTTGAGGAATAACCATAATGACATTTTCAGTGTAAAATAATGGAATGCAATATTTTGCAGTTCTTCGCATCAATGTATTTTCCTACACTTAAGCGTAAAAACAGTTTTGAGAGTAAAAATACACTGGGTAGGCAGGTATGCCCCCTCTTTATTTTTTAAAGATTTTCAAGTCAGAACTGTGATTAAAGACTTTATCCATGGCAAAATATATCACTACACTTGGGCAATATTTTAGCTAATGACTGCAGGAAAACAAGGTATATCTCAACAAACGAAGTCACGATACCTACTAAGTACAATACCTACCCCATCACATTTCAACATAATTTGATACGAAAGCTGTCCCAGACATATCAGTTGGCCTGGCCTTAAACTGCTACACAAAACTCAGCATCACATGAACATGGACTACTTACATGCATATTTCAACTCAACAAAGTTCGACACGACTGTCCCGTAGCCATTGCTGGCCTTGCACTGGTATTTTCCAGCTTGTTTTCGTGAAAAACCATCGAAGACCAAGATACCATTCTCATTGATATCCGCAAGCATCATTCCATCGGTTTTCTCCCAAACCACACTGTAAAGCAAAGAAATATTTTGTAAGAACCACACCAAAAGATACTATTTAACTCCTCGATATAGTCCGGCACAGCCTTCGCGCGACCCAATGCAATGCGGAAATACGAAATCAGGCAACAGTCTGTGCCGGCTACCTAATTACGCCATCTACCCCCTGTGTTACCAACGACGATCGCCAGCACATGACTGGGCACTATTACAGTCTATTCGCAATTCATACGTGTACATTCTACAGTGTTTACACACAAGTATAAAAGGACTCATGAGAGATATGCTGCCTGTAATTTTCGCTTTTGCATGTAAAAGTGGAGCAGAGTATAATTTGATCACGCTGTCCAATCGGTTAATTCAAGAGCCGTGTTTTGAATAAGATTTTTGGTCAGCCTGTGGTTTGTGGTAAGCCTACTTCCGAATTCCTTTGGAAACAATGTATGAACTTACTTAGGTCTAGGCACACCTTTACCAACACATGTAAGTCGGAATGGTTCATCACCATTGATTTTCACCTCAGGCTCATTCATCGTAATAGATGGTGGCAGCAAGACTGGAAAAACAAGAAAAGTACGCCATGAATTTCTGACACCTTTCATTCATTATTCCTACAAAATCCTGCCAAAAAATTATCTTCAACCCTTGAAAAAAATAGTCAAAATAATTCATCTTTACAGCTCAAAAATGGTCAGCTAATAATGTCTAATGAGTAAAGGGGCAATTACACAAAAATAGCACCTAAAGCCAGTGGCTTTATTTATTCTCACTTATTTGTGTCAAACGTATTTTTGTTCTATTTTGACCTGTAGTAGTAGGTATAAAATTTTGGCTCATTACATCTAATTCTAAGACTGATTTATGCTGTTTTAAAACCCTTTTTCATTTTAGCACTGCCTTTGCAATATTTGCATTTGATCCTCACTGAACTTATTACAAACAATGAATTAGGGACAGTCCTGCAAGCTTGCAGGGGTGCAAAGACCTGAGTTAAAACAGANGGGGGGGGGGGATAATACCGTCTGCTCTGCATATTATCATAAATGAATGAACAGAACATAATCAACTAAAGGAAAAGAGAGGAAGAAAAATTACAGCAGAAGAGAATGAAAAATTATTATCAAACTTTATTTGTAGAGAATTGTTAAATGTTTTAGAACATTGCTTCAAATGCAGTTTTTCATTTATTCATTCAACCAAGAAATCCTTCCCCATTAAAAGTTCCATGCACACCCAATAAAAGTCATGCAGAACCCATTAACAGAAACTAGAAGAAAGTCATATTTGTTCTGCAATTTCAGAATATCCATATTTTCCCCAAACAGCCAAAGCCTCAAATAACTTTACCATCAAGCTGAGAATGACCCCCACCTTCAACGGGGGCAGAAGTTAATTGCCACACACCCCCACCATACTTTACCTTCATACTAGTAAAGGTGAAACGGCAGAGTCCCTGAAGTGCCCGGCCAGCAATGTAATGTAATGGCTTTGGGGTTCCAAATGATATGTCATTGTATTCAAGCTTTTACATTCACATCATTCAACCATCATCTTCGATATTTTTTTTGTGATTTCTGCCAACTGAACCATTTTTAACACAGGACTTTACTTTGCTTAGTCACAGAACAACAGGCCTACATGTAGATAAAGGAATTAGTCTTTTGCTCATTACTTCTCTACTAACAACCCTTCACCACAAATGCAAAACTAAAATAAAGAAACAATTGAATTAAGCGCAAGTCTTGCTTGCAAACTTTTTTTCTCAGCAAGCAACCAAGCAAGAACAGCTGAAAACATATATCATATCAAATCATAATAATTTCTGTGCTCAAGTGCCAAGATTTTGCATTCCGCCTACCTGGAGGCATTTTTGAGTTCACTGTATGAGGAAAACCCGTTTAAAATTATAACCGTCAAGTGAATTTGCTGATTGAAGAAAAGATTATCAAACATAAATATTTATCGACTGCAGTGTGGACAGAATTACGGTGAAACACAAATCAACAAGAAACTGAAGTCGACATCATTCAGTGGCTTTCGTGTGTGATCTACATGCACTGACATATAGGCCTACACTGGAAGTCTAAAAGGAAAACTGAAGGAAATGGATCTTGTGAGAATTTTTTGACCCCACCCTGATATGTGAACCCAAACCCGGAAGTTTTGAACTGAAAAGAAAGTGATAAACGAGAATTGGCAATTGTCCTAATTGAGGTGAATGATTATGATCAATTAAACTTAACTGCACATACTTCATCTTTATCATGTGTTTGTGGGTGTCGGATCATGCTGAATTTCAGCCTTACATTCAATTCCATTTCCAATGTTGAATAGCACTTGAATTTGCAAAGCTTGAAATTCTATTTTTTGACATCATCATTTCAATCCATTTTTCCGTGATATTCCAATTTTTCCAATGAATCTTTTGTGATGGGGCAAAATATAGAGCACTTGTCAGTGCTCTCTATATCTAGGACATACATACAGACAGACGGGCAGGCAAGGACAACAAGAATTAATTTTTGATCAGGCTGCAAATACGTGATTTTTGTCACGAGATGATGACAATAGTCATAAAATGGAATATACGTGTACTTGACATAAGATACTTGATATACTAATACTTGAAATAAAACGAATTTGAATTGTGTTTAGTTGGGTTATAATAGCCTGGCATCAAAAATCACATGTTTGCAGCAGGATTCAGTTGCTGAGGTCGACGGGAGATAATAGGACACCTTAATAAACTTTCTTTTATATTCCAGAAGGACATGTTAATTAACCCTTTAAAGACTGGTTTCTACTTTCTGTCAACTAAAAGGAGAACAAGCTGAGCCAAAACCATCAAAATCTATTTGTACAACAACTGGAAAGCTCTTTTTGAACATTCCACATGTTGTAGTTTCCTATAGTTCTCATGTTTTTAAGGATTGAAAGAATTTTAGAATTCTATCATTATTTCGTGAAACTCTCCCAGTCATATTTAAAGGGTCAATTAACAACTGATTCTCATAGCAATAGTATTTTGTATGAGATCTTGTGACTGACACTTAACCCCTGAATTTCACTCAGAACGGGGCATAAACAACACTCACACAGAATCTACACCGACCTCTTATTTTAACTACTTGTTTATGTAACATACAGGGATTCTCAATAAAAAACGTTTTTAGAAATACATGTAATAACGGTCGTAACAACCTCCAGTCTACACCATACTCCTCATATGAAATTAATGTAACCTGCTCCATGGCAAAACCAGACGCTTGTCGCTCTTACCTTGGCATGTTGAGACCAAATGTTTGTCAGTTTCAGTATTGTCTGCCTATTATGAAATCTGAAACAATCTGTTTCTTCCATTCTCTCCTGGTGTCATCTCGGTTCTCGTTGAGGCTCACCTTCTGAGCGACATGCGACTGTTCTCGCCACAGCGGTCACATTAATAATATATATTTCGTTTTTAAATAAGGGTATGGGTACCAAGGGTCCATTTTATAGTCAGGGTTGGGTATTTATACAGCTTAAAGGGTGGTTAAGTGAGGTATCTTAAAACTAATATCTGAGGTCACTTTCTATATATATTATGTACAATATGATATCAGCTGAGAAATTAAGTAATTTTGAAGGATCGTTTCACAGAGTGCCGTAAATAACAACGCACACAATTTAGATAACACATTTGGGAATACAGCAGTGTTATCCTCAACTGGTGTGAATAGGCCCCTTCTGGGAAAAGGAAAGGGGTAGAATCACACTCAGAATGGGATCCATGTCTAGTTCTATTATATACATGTACATACTTTCTGAAATTGAGCATTTAAAATGATTATTTAGAGAAATCACTCTATTGCAGGCAAAGAATCCAGTCCTTAACTAAAATTTCTCAGCAAAAAAATGAAATAATTTAAATACAAAAGTTTCCATGACATTTAATTTCAACGATTTCTATGTGCATCATTAGTGTCAAAGAATTCTTTAAAATGTAAGTTGAAAACTTACATTTTAAAATGTAAATTTAAAATTCTTTAAAATGTAAGTTGAAAACAGACCAAGCAAACTGAAATTTGACTACTTTTTTTGTTAAAGGTTGAATCAGAAAGACCATGCTTAAAACAACTGTCAAACTACAAGTAAACACTAAGTTTATTATTATAATTAAAGCTTATGTAATGTCAAGTCTTTTAATGTAAAGACTTTTTTAGAAAACTCTTTATGTGATAAACATGCTTTATTCTAAACGCAATCAACTCATTTTGTAATTCCACCAATTTTTTTCAGTGAAATGACGACCTTGACCAGGGTCAAAGTTTGTTGGCCACAAGCTCAGCACCTGACCTTGACCCGAGGCATTGAAACCATCACAACATCTGACTTGAGCTGATCCAATTAGTCAAGTCAAAGTGGCCCATATGAAATCGCATGCAAAAGTAGAAATTTCGTCCAGTGCTTGTAGACGTACAAAACACCATGACCTTGAGTGAGGGCAAGGTCATATATTTGGGTAAATGACCTTGACCTTACCAGGCATGGCATGGAAAAAAGGATCAGAAGAGCGGGGCACTTATTGCCAATACTCAGGTGTGAGAAGATGAAATCAGTGCAATCTCAATTACAACTTGCAATCTTCTTTGTTAAAATTTAAGTGCAGTCTGTATTTAGTTTTGATCTTCTGCAAATTGAGCCATTCACATTCATGAGATGGAATAAACTTTTTCACTTTTTTCAACGACAACATGAAAACTTTGTGACTCGGCTCAAATTGAAAAGGATCTTCTAGTAATAACTTTCAAGGAAGTTGCTTCTTTTCAACACCCAATCAGGTTAGTTCAGATGTTTGCATAGGCACTAGCAACAAGAGGCCTGTGCGCCAGAGAGTCAGCTGACATCCACTCCACCAACAATGGTTTACAGCGGGAAAGGGAAGTCATGTAGTGACTGCTCATTCCATTTAGGATGATCAAACCAGCCAAATTTAACCAAATATCAAGAGAAATTTCCTAAAATGAAGTCCCATTTTGTGAAAACTCCTTGAAAACCGGGGCACGAACATCACTTGGTTATTTCATATTAAAATTCATCTACAGCAACTTCCTTGAATGACATTGATTGTTCAACAGTACGAGACGGGCATTCTATCGGTCCGAATCGAAGATGCAAACTCCAGGGCATCAGTCTAATCATTAAGAAAGTGGTTCCACCAATCTTCAACCAGGATTTATAAGAGCAAGGGTCTGGTTCTGTTTTGCCGCAACTAGGACGGAAAGTTTACCCACTGTTGCATCTTCGGTTCTAATGTGATCATTATATGAGGTCGAACACAGGACTCTACATTAAACACAAAAGAGAATTCTAAGGGAGTTGTGATCGTTTTTACAATACTTACGTTGTTGGGCGGCACCTGGATGAAAACATTCAAATAGTGGAAAGGTTAAGCAGCTGTGACTACAAGGTCGCAAGGCAACTACAAGATATGCCAGGAAATACAGAAAATGCGAAAAAATGCAGAAAAATGCAAAATGGCAGCTGATGATTTGTTTTTAGTATCCACCGAAACAGATCTGGAGGGAAGACGGAGCCGAAGAACTTTTCAATATGCTGTAAAAATTTTGTCAGACTCATCGGAGGTCAAAATCATCAGCAACCACTACTGAAGCAAAAGCTGCAAGTGATCGTGCACAGAACATCACTATCACTGCTAACAGTAACAGCCAAGAAGTGGCAAAAGGATTCAACTACATGTATATCCTAGAGGGATTCTAGGGGTTTTCATTTCAGAAACTGAATGCTAGGGCGCACCACAAACATAGGCGTTCTTGGCAGGACATGACCTGCCAAGGGCAAGCCTTAAAGCCAGCAGCACAACCAGGCGATATCGCAAGCAATCTGTTCGCCAGCGAGCAAAACCGGCTGTTGAGGCCAGTGTGCGTGGATATGGTGATGCATGGGATCCTCTCACCAGTGATGTTCGCCCAATGTCAAACAATACCAAGCCAATATTGCCTAGTCTGTGGTGGCTGGCGAGAAGATCGGTGGCGAGTAGATTGCTTGTGACACAATGCGTGATCACCTGGTGTGCCGCTGACTTAATGCTCCAAAACGACAACATAGGTGACCTGTCAGCTTTAAAAACAAGATTTCAAAACGTGTTTCTTGTCTTAAAAGCAAAGACAAGCCTTACACCGTCATCAATGTCCAGTTTGGTAACCATCTGAATATATTTTGAAACTTTAACCTGAAATGAAGAGTCTCATTTAAATGCCGACATGAGAATTGTTCTGAGCAGCGCTGGCCAAGCAAGCTGAGTACCAAATGAATAGCATCAGCGGAGCATTCATTTTTGCTGTGTACGAGCCTATTACTGGCTTTAGAAGCTACATGTAGCCACACAGTTTTACATTCATTGGTTGCTATGGGTTATGATGGCAGAGAAAAAACGTATCCATCAGCGAACTTATCTCGCATGATTTGTTGTCAAGCATGCACACATGTGCATGTACATCAGCAAAACACAAGATCGTACAGTCCGACATTTGAGTGATTGCCAAAAAAGAGAAAGTGACATCTGGTTTATGGACACTGCCATATGTCCAATTCAAAGAACATAGAATCATTCACCATTATGTGGAGAATTACAGCCTACACACAACATGCAGTTGAGACGGACGTAAATTCTCAACCATACTGGTGTATTCATTTGGACAACAGATATTTAGCTGCTGGCCAGAACATTTCAGAACATCATTACATTAAAAGCACAGTCTGGCTTCTGATTAAAGCAAAGGAGCTTAAAGAATAGGACATGAAAAGAAGCAAGGGGAGGCATGAAGCAGATTGAGAAGCAAAGACTCAAGATTATGGGGCAGGAAAAAGCCTTTAAAGNAATAGACAGATTGCCAAAGTCGGCCATGTTGGACCAAAAGGCAATAACAAACACTGAATGTACAGTGAATGTATACCATTGATGTACAGCATGTTTTAAAATGTGCAAAAACATAGAAGTTTGCCATGAAAATGTCTCAGATAACATCACCATCAGTAATAATACATTAATATCCACTAAGCCTTGGCTTACTTTTGGTAAAATAGTAATTCAGAAAAGAAAAAACTGACTTTTGTTGCTTAACCAACCTTGGGTCCAGGTTTGTGAATCATCATGATTCCACACGGTGGGATAGGACCAACACACCTGGAGCTGAGGTTTGGCATAAAAAAGGCATGATAAAGTCTTTTAAAACTTTTTGTGGGAAATATCTACAAACATTTGGGCCTGGACACGGTTCACAACACATGTAGCACTGATGAGGAGGTGTTTATTTTGTAACTTTTCATGAAAGTTTTGTGTAAATTGCAGGTTTTAAAACATGCTGTACATCAATGTTGTACATTCACTGTACATTCAGTGTTTGTTATTGCCTTTTGGTCCAACATGGCCGACTTTGGCAATCTGTCTATTGTCTGCCTATATTATGAAATCTGAAACAATCTGTTTCTTCCATTCTCTCCTGGTGTCATCTCGGTTCTCGTTGAGGCTCACCTTCTGAGTGACATGCGACTGTTCTCGCCAGAGCGGTCACATTAATAATATATTTCGTTTTTAAATAAGGGTAGGGGTACCAAGGGTCCATTTTATAGTCAGGGTTGGGTATTTATACAGCTTAAAGGGTGGTTAAGTCAGGTATCTTAAAACTATCTGAGGTCACTTTCTATATATATTATGTACAATATGATATCAGCTGAGAAATTAAGTATACCAAAAATAGATAAGATTTAGATAGATTTTTGGTAATACTGAAGGACCGTTTCACAGATTGCCATAAAAAAACAACGCACACAATTTAGATAACACATTTGGGAATACAGCAGTGTCATCCTCAACTGGTGTGAATAGGCCCCTTCTGGGAAAAGGAAAGGGGTAGAATCACACTCAGAATGGGATCCATGTCTAGTTCTATTATATACATACTTTCTGAAATTGAGCATTAATGATTATTTAGAGAAATCAGTCTAGATTGCAGGCAAAGAATCCAGTCCTTAAAACTAAAATTTCTTAGCAAAAAATGAAATAAAAGTTTGCATGACATTTAATTTCAACGATTTCTATGTGCATCATTAGTGTCAAAGAATTCTTTAAAATGTAAGTTGAAAACTTACATTTTAAAATGTAAATTTAAAATTCTTAAAATTCTTTAAAATGTAAGTTGAAAACAGACCAAGCAAACTGAAATTTGACTACTTTTTTTGTTAAAGGTTGAATCAGAAAGACCATGCTTAAAACAACTGTCAAACTACAAGTAAACACTAAGTTTATTATTATAATTAAAGCTTATGTAATGTCAAGTCTTATGTAAAGACTTTTTTTTAGAAAACTCTTTACGTGATAAACATGCTTTATTCTAAACGCAATCAACTCATTTTGTAATTCCACCAATTTTTCCAGTGAAATGACGACCTTGACCAGGGTCAAATTTTGTGTGTTGGCCACAAGCTCAGCACCTGACCTTGACCCGAGGCATTGAAACCACCACAACATCTGACATGAGCAGATCCAATTAGTCAAGTCAAAGTGGCCCATATGAAATTGCATGCAAAAGTAGAAATTTCGTCCAGTGCTTGTAGATGTGATACCACCACGACCTTGAGTGAGGGCAAGGTCATACCTTTGGGTAAATGACCTTGACCTTACCAGGCATGGCATGGAAAAAAGGATCAGAAGAGTGAGGCACTTATTGCCAATACTAGGTGTGAGAAGATGAAATCAGTGCAATCTCAAATACAACTTGCAATCTTCTTTGTTAAAATTTAACCCTTAGAGCGCCGTTACCGAGTATACTCGGAGCAGCAATTCTCTTTTTAAGGCCCACTACCGAGTATACTCGGAAAAGGTCATAAAATTAAAATTTCAAAACACACATGCATTTTTGCCAATTTTTTTTTTCTTTTTGCGGAAAATTTTTTTTTCTTCAAAAAAAAACCTGGTGGTCACGGGGGAAGAAAAAGTTGAAAAAACCTGGCGCTCTAAGGGTTAAGTGCAGTCTGTATTAGTTTTGATCCCATATCTTCTGCAAATTGAGCCATTCACATTCATGAGATGGAAAGAACTTTTTCACTTTTTTTCAACGACAACATGAAAACTTTGTGACTGGGCTCAAATTGAAAAGGATCTTCTAGTAGTAACTTTCAAGGAAGTTGCTTCTTTTCAACACCCAATCAGGTTGTAAGGTTAAGTTGGCACTAGCAACAAGAGGCCTGTGCGCCAGAGAGTCAGCTGAGATCCATTCCAGCAACATTATGGTTTACAGGAAAGGGAAGTCAGTGACTGCTCATTCCACGCAGCCAAATTTAACCAAATATCAAGAAAAATTTCCTAAATGAAGTCTATTTTGTGAAAACTCCTTGAAAACCGCGGCACGAACATGACTTGGTTATTTCATATTAAAATTCATCTACAGCAACTTCCTTGAATGACATTGATTGTTCAACAGTACGAGACGGGCATTCTATCGGTCCGAATCGAAGATGCAAACTCCAGGGCATCAGTCTAATCATTAAGAAAGTGGTTCCACCAATCTTGAACCAGGATTATAAGAGCAAGGGTCTGGTTCTGTTTTGCCGCAACTAGGACGGAAATAGTTTACCCACTGTTGCATCTTCGGTTCTAATGTTATCATTATATGAGGTCGAACACAGGACTCTACATTAAACACAAAAGAGAATTCTAAGGGAGTTGTGATCGTTTTTACAATACTTACGTTCTGCGGCACCTGGATGAAAACATTCAAATAGTGGAAAGGTTAAGCAGCTGTGACTACAAGGTCGCAAGGCAACTACAAGATACATGTATGCCAGGAAATACAGAAAATGCGAAAAAATGCAGAAAAATGCAAAATGGCAGCTGATGATTTGTTTTTAGTATCCACCGAAACAGATCTTGAGGGAAGACGGAGCCGAAGAACTTTTCAATATGCTGTAAAAATTTTGTCAGACTCATCCGTCATCGGAGGTCAAAATCATCAGCAACCATTACTGAAGCAAAAGCTGCAAGTGATCGTGCACAGAACATACAGTAACAGCCAACAAGTGGCAAAAGGATTCAACTACATGTATCCTACAGGGATTCAAATGATAGGGTTTTCATTTCAGAAACTGAATGCTAGGGCACACCACAAACTAGGCGTTCTCGGCAGGACATGACCTGCCAAGGGCGGGCCTTTTAAAACCAGCAGCACACCAGGCGATATCGCAAGCGATCTGTTCACCAGCAAGCAAAACCGGCTGTTGAGGCCAGTGTGCGTGGATATGGTGATGCATGGGATCCTCTCACCAGTGATGTTCGCCCAATGTCAAACAATACCAAGCTGATATTGCCTGTCTGTGGTGGTTGGCGAGAAGATCGGTGGCGAGTAGATCGCTTGTGTTAAGGTGTGCTGCTGACTTAATGCTCCAAAACGACAGCATATAGGTGACCTGTCAGTTTTAAAAACAAGATTTCAAAATGTGTTTCTTGTCTTAAAAGCAAAGACAAGCCTATTTTACACCTATTTATTTCATCAATGACCAGTTTGGTAACTATCTGAATATATTTTCAGACTTCAACCTGAAACGAAGAATCTCATTTAAATGCGGACGTGAGAGTTGTTCTGAGCAGCGCTGGCCAAGCAAGCTGATTGGTACCAAATGAATAGCATCAGCGGAGCATTCGTTTTTGCTGTGTACGAGCCTGTTGGCTTTAGAAGCCATAGCCACACAGTTTTACATTCATTGGTTGCTATGGGTTATGATGGCAGAGAAAAAACGTATCCATCAGCGAACTTATCTCGCATGATTTGTTGTCAAGCATGCACACATGTGCATGTACATCAGCAAAACACAAGATCGTACAGTCCGACATTTGAGTGATTGCCAAAAAAGAGAAAGTGACATCTGGTTTATGGACACTGCCATATGTCCAATTCAAAGAACATAGAATCATTCACCATTATGTGGAGAACACTACAGCCCTACACACAACACGCAGTTGAGACAGACGTAAATTCTCAACCATACTGGTGTATTCATTTAGACAACAGAATTCAGCTGCTGGCCAGAACATTTCAGAACATCATTACATTAAAAGCACAGTCTGGCTTCTGACAAAGCAAAGGAGCATAAAGAATAGGACTTGAAGTTGAAAAGAAGCGAGGGGAGGCATGAAGCAGATTGAGAAGCGAAGACTCAAGATTATGGGGCAGGGAAAAGCCTTTAAAGCCATGTCAATTTCACATTTAACTTCATGGAGTGTCTTATCAGCACACTTTGCGTTGGGCCTGTCTTGGAGAGCACAATAAGCACATCATTGCACTACAAGTCATCACTGCAAACTTCGTATGGGCCTAGTGTAAGAAACCTGAGTCAAAGAAAACATGCCGAATGTTCAGGACAATCTCAGGACACTCACTGTATCATATTGTGACTCATCCATCTTGGCAAGTGCTTTGGTTGTAACTGGAAACTGTTGAAGCCTTTCAGACTAGAAGGGCTGAATCTATGAGGGTTTAGAATCCACAAGTAGCTAGTATGGGTGGAGATGGTTGCATTTTCTCATCAGTTCTTGTGCCCACCAAGAAATTCTGCTGGCTTCCAACCAATGAAGAGGGTGCCAGTTCCAATGAGTCAGATCTTATCAGGGTGAACGGACTGGATACGTGAACCACCCAAAATGGACAAACTGTTGATGCTGCAACAACTGATAACCCAGAGTCTGTTTCATTAGGCATGTTAGAGTTACATACTGGAAAACAACACAAACAGTCCTGGTAATATCATTTTGTCTCCATGGCAACAGGCTAACAATGAGATAAAATGGTTGATTGATTGGGTACTTTGTAGCTGGTGAGTAGATCGTCCGCCTAGTGCTGGGTGTGTAATGTTGATATTCCCATGTTTGATAGTTTTCTCGCCAGTAATTGATTTTCATATCTGACTGACCTCTGTATGGTGAGACAAGGTCAGATTTGTCATCAACTGGCGCCTGAAGTATTACCACAGACTGCCAGTGCTTACATGTTGCTTACATGTAGCTTGATGTAGGCTACATCCAGGCACGATGCCAGTGAAATGGTATTGCTAACCACTTCGGCGCATCATTATGATGTCATCACGACATCACATAGTGCATTTTAGTACCCGATGCTAGTGCATTACATAACGCCATTCAGGGTTTCCGCCAGGATTGTCAAGGAAGGGGGGAGAGAAAAAAATTCCCCCCCCCCCAATTTTTTTTTCGAGAAAAAAAAAATTTTTTTTGGGGGGGGTTTGGTTAAAAATGGCCTCCAGAGTCATTTTTTACACTCCAAAATGCAAAATTAGTCTTCCTTCTGCATGAAAATTGCATTTGAAATGTGACAAATTAAAGAAAAACACTACTGAAGTGAAAATAGTGATATTTGAAAAAGGTTAGTCTGCAAACTTGAGGGGGGGATATCCCCTCCTTGAAATTTTTGAGGAGGGGATTCATCCCCCCATCCCCCCTCTGGCGGAAACACTGCCATTGTTGCATCATGGATCATGTCAAGGACCTGGATTTATGGTAGTGAAATGGTTAAGCACACAGCGTAACACTGGCTGTCAGAGTGGTGTAATGGAAATATCAGCGCTCGTCACCTGTGAGATTCCAGTTCGATCCTATAGTCAGACCACTCCCCATGTAAAATACAAATAGCGCACTCTGACTCTGAGAGTGCAGGGTTTCTCCAGGCACTCCGGTTTTCATTCAGCTGTTCATAAATTTGCCCAATATTGTCTATTTAATAGAGCTAAATAATGCCATATAACTGGTGCTCAGCGCTCGACTCAATATTTTATGGGGTTGAGTGCCGACTCCATAGCAATAAATGGAGTTAGCAAGATATACATGATATACTGCAATGCAACATCTGAGAGAGGTCCGTTATCTTGCATGAAAATGCACTACACAGTATCAGTGTTCTAGTCAGAAATTTTTCCAAACATGGTGGGATGATGACGGCATTTTTCTATAATTAGGGCAACAGGGTGGGAGTGAAATACACCGATTTCACAACTCAAAAATACACAGCGCCCTAGCGGTATTATTCACTAGCCATTTCCGGTTGAACCTCGCGTCCAGGTAAAATTCCTAGGTTTTTAGCCTCACCACCAAGGAATTTTACCTGGAGGCGAGGTTCAACCGGAAATGGCTAGTGAATAATACCGCTAGGGGCGCTGTGTATTTGAGTTGTGAAATTGGTGTATTCAAACAGGGTGGTGTAATACAGAAAATGTATTGCAAGTTACATTTTCAAACAGGGTAGTAAAAATTTAAATAGGGTGGTAAAATGACCTCTGAATTTTGAACAGGGCAGTTCCGCCCAGTTTAAAATGCCTGGCGAGAACACTGAGGACATAGGACATGCAAGCATGTTAGTCCTGAACGTGTCCTTGATTGAGAGACTTGTCCATTAATTAATTCACCACACATGATACATCTGTAGCTGAGATATTTTTTCGTGATAATTTAATACTGAACACAGATGGCAGCTTCATTTGAAAAGTATTATCAGTAAATTTTCACATATCGCGCACATATAGATTTGTTGCATTTTTATCAGTAGGTCAGCAGCCAAGCCTGCCGCAGCAGTGCCGTGGAGTTCGGCAGATTCTTTGCAATTTAGCAGAAGACATTAATTGCCTTTTTTTATGTAGCAGCCCCTTGTTGAATCAGATTCAGACCTTTATTGGAAAACCAAATTTTAGGTTCATGGGGACGTTTTAAAATTATGAGCGCCAGTTACAAAAGCAACGACCTGTTGACCATCACATACACCTCAACAAAAACTACAAAAAACAGTGAAAAAATACAAAACTTGTTCCATATCTTGACATTACCACGTAAACATTATCATTAACATGGTAAAACGTGACACAATAACAAACTAACAAAGTGAAAACCACATATTCCATGAATTTATGGTCTCCTTTGATTATGGGGTCGGGTGTCAACCATTTTGCCGGAAAAAAACCATCGGTCATTTACCATGTTTACTATATGGAGCATATTATGTTGAGTTGACGCTATTAGCGATACACCAAAATACACCACTTTTCCAATTCGTAAGTGTACATGTCATACTCGTAGATGAACTGACCCAAAAACAGGGTGTGGTCAAAGTGTGGAGAAAATGCACATGGCAATAGGGTTTGCAAGCTTTGGGACTTTCTCATACTCTATCAAGCGAGGGGGTTTAGAAAATAGCACCAAGTCCAAAATAAACTCAAATTTTGGCAAAAAGGGACAGGGATCAGGAGAATTAGACCCTTATTGCTAGCTTCCACGTGCCACACCTACTACATCCAAACAAAATGTGAAACCCATACAGTAATTAGTGTTCAAACCTTGGAGAGAGATGTTTTTGCAATGTGGGAGGCGCATCGCTGATGGAACAGCTATAATACATGTATGTATTTTTGATTGATAATGTTGATGATATTAGACTTCAGCTACTGCATCAGGTATCCCTTGTGCACAGGAACAACTTGCACCAACTAAGAAGCCGGAGAGATTTTTAAAAGTACAGAGGGCCTTCCTGCTTTGTGACAGCAGAAAGTGGAGACCAAGGTTTGAACAAATCCACAATGGCCGAAATTGGCAAAATTTAACGTACCATCCCCTTTTTGTCCATGAAATTAAGAATACAACAGGAAGTCAATTAAATATGTATCACATGTGAAAATTGAAATAACTACAATTTTCATGATGCCTCAAAGTTGTCTTCTGTACATTTCAGTGAAAATGCAAGAGGCCTACACCAGGGTTGACAATGACATAGTTGACGTAGGCCTACAAAGGTTCAGACAAATCCTTCAGTGTTGCCAGGCAAAGCCTTTTGACCAGCACCACTGAGGGTCCAAACTGACTCTTCTTCGAAAGCTTCATTGGAAAGAGTTTGAATGAATCTTCATATGGCAATATGCACTCTATCAAATTCTTCAGATGATCTGCTCCCCTCAACTGGATGATAAAAGATTTCAAAAGCATTGTGATCAAACCGTATCTAGGTCATGAAACAACTTGGTCAAATATGTACAAAGATCATCAGCAAATATCTCTGATAGGCAAATATAACGGTCAAAGTCATAATCGTATTCGTCATGTTCGTATCTTGTCAACTGAACTCGATTTCAAAATAAGTATGATGAAAATTTCAGTACATTATGTACTCTAAAGTGTACAGTAATTGGTACTCTTCATACTGTGGCCGCAGTGCAAGTTCATTTTTAGTTGTGCCAATGCAACATGCACAGAACAAAATATGTTTGGGCCAATCAGTAATTGATCAAGTTATTCACTTCAGCCCTCGGCCTACATTCTGTCATGTTTTCTCATTTTCCATGTCGTTAAGTCACACCAATCATATATCAACCCATTTCACACAGATTTCACTTTCCACTCCATTGGAGTTTCTGGCAAAGGACACCAGTCATCGACAGCAAAGCGTTGTTGACTCTTTTCAATACACAGAGATTGTAGGCCTCCAATCCCACCCAATTCGGGTAAATGGTAGAGATGGCCCTATCTACAAAAGAAAGCACACACAGGTTATCAGTCAAGGAGACAATTGGGAATCCCTCCGGTGCAATCTTACAATGTCAATATTTGTCCTGTACTTGGACAATTTCGTGCCACTTACAATGTCAATATTTGTCCTGTACTTGGACAATTTCGTGCCACCACCGCAGTGATCTACTGGTATTATCGAAAATGGGTTGTTCGAGTGTTTTGCAAGGAAAGTTTCACCCTTGGCTTCAGTGCCCAACTGTTCGTCGTTTGGCACACAACTGCAGGGAGATTCTCAAGGCCAAGCAGAATTCTCACGCCAGTGATCTGACATGTCTGACTACAGGTCTTCGTTCCGATCTTCCTCTGTTTCGTATTTCGGCCATGTCGGCTGCTCGATGGTGTCCAAATGGGTTAATAATCAAGTATTCCCACATATCAAGCAACCATGGCAACAGATGGCAAGCAGCAACTGCACAAGTCGGCCTCTTGGGGGCCTTGTTGGGCATTACCACAGAAGATCACAGAACATCACAAATTAATACAGCAAAACTGGTCCACGCATGCACTCTCCCTGAGAGTGTCAATGATGAACATAATATTGGTGGCATCAAACCCCACATCGGCAAGGGGATCTCCCATTTGAGATAAGCCAATTAATTATGCAGACAAATTCGTTCTCTGAGCTAAGCCAGGATCAGCCAAACTAGAAACCCAAAGGGACATGTCATGTGCCAGCCTAAAAGTACAGCAGATGACTGGGTCAGAAGATGGACGTGCCTGAACTATAAAATATGTTTTTCAAAGTAAGAATGAATGTTGATCGAACGATCGTGGAATATTCTACCAAAGCAAACACAGTTCAGGAATATCACGTTGCACCTCCTTACTTTGACACTAGCGTCAAGTGTCTCTGCAAAGTTTGAAGAGCAAGTTCACCTCAGAGCAAACTAAAGACGTGAAAGAAATTCTCTGAAAATTCACTATTTAAACATTGGCTAAATGTTCAGGATGGGACGTTCCTTCATGCCGCGGGGTCGGTCAGCGACAGCGGGATTTGGGTCAAAACCCTCAAAGAATGAGAAGCTCCCAACATTGCAGCCATCATCATCTTTTTTTCTCCGTTTGAGTGAGCAGTTGCATGTATTTTTCTCATTCTTTACTGCCCCATTTCAGAGCAGGAGCATTTTTCATGGGTTTATTTTTAGGCAGAGTCCCACTGAATGTCGTGTGATGACACAATTGCTGAGTTGCATGTTGTTACGCAATTTCAGTTAAAAACAGCCTCATGATGTTGTGACCACATCTTCATCTTTTTTTCTCTGTTCGATCTTGAGTGAGCAGTGAGCAGGTTTTTTCATTTTAAAACCATTTCAAGAACATTTGTTCATGGGTTTACTCAATGTGTGCCGAGTCCCACACTGAAAAAGGTAATCATGACACAATTGCCGAGTTGCATGTTGTTACGCAATTTCAGTTAAAAACAGCCTCGTGGTGTAACTTGTGACGAAAAAGGATGGCTTCGTGTATCACTTGACCTGCTGGTTCCCGCTTCTGGGATTTGGCAGCGAAGTGGTTCATCCAAAACGACACAAGGTTTATGCCAACCACACCAGTGTCTGGGCTTGGAATGCGAGTGGCTCTGGGTTTGGACATTCCCTCCTCTCGGATAGCTGATTTTCAAGCAAGTAAGAGTTTCCGAGCATCCAGTAAAGATGAAAATTCTTATCTTCTCAGCTCTAAACTCTCTACTCCTTAGCACTAGCAGCAGACATGATACATGTATATATGCAACTGCATGTAATTTCATTTCCTCGTTAACTACATGAGTGTTGTAGGAAATTCTAATCAGGCAACGGGAGAGTTCATCTTCAGAGGCTCATCTTTCAGTCTATAAAAGCTTTTTCCTAAGCCGCTTATAGACAGCATGGCAATTAGGACACGACACCGCCATGTCGTTCAGTTCACCTCAGCGGGACATGACATCCAGGCGTGACAATTAATCGATTCCCTGCTACACTACACTGTATGGCATATGATGAGGTTTTAGATATCGAGAGTGTGTTCCACATCACCAGACGGTAGACAATACAAAGGTTTTTCCCGCAAGATGATTGCTCCATGCGGTGCCTGTGACCATGCAATAATCAAACGAAATGATGATGGGTGGTGGTTCTAAAGTCTTTTCTTCTGCTGGGCACAGTTCGTCATGTCCGCAAACCAAGATCAGTTGGTCATCACCGAGTGATGTCAACAGACCGCCCTGGACAGGTCAAATTCGAAGCAAGAACGGTTTGAGGGTGATGTCAACAGCCCGTCCTGAACAGGTCAAATTGGAACCCAGAACAATTTGAGGGTGATGTCAACAGACCGCCCTGAACAGGTCAAATTCGAACAAAGAACAGTTTGAGAGTGATGTCAACAGACCGCCCTGAACAGGTCAAATTCGAACCAAGAACAGTTTGAGAGTGATGTCAACAGACCGCCCTGGACAGGTCAAATTCGAACCAAGAACGGTTTGAGGGTGATGTCAACAGACCGCCCTGAACAGGTCAAATTCGAACCAAGAAAGGATTGAGAGTGATGTCAACAGATCGCCCTGAACAGGTCAAATTCGAACCAAGAAAGGTTTGAGGGTGATGTCAACAGACTGCCCTGAACAGGTCAAATTCGAACCAAGAACGGTATGAGGGTGACGTCAACAGATCGCCCTGAACAGGTCAAATTCGTTTCCAATTGAGATGGAGCATGAATGAATGCAAACAAAGGACTCAATCTTTTTTGGAACTTTGCTTGCTCGCGAGTGCCATGCAGTACCCTGACCACGAAATATTCACATGGTCAGGACACATGTCTGTTTACACTATAAATGCCTTAGCTAATGCTCATGTTGTAGGCAAAGACATATCGATCGACTGATATGCGATACACCATCCACACAATGGTGAGATTCCCCATTTGTTTGCCAGGGGACAAAGGCATTGTCCGGAAGACCGCAGCGAATTGATGAGGACAGGCTGTGTGCAGGATTGTGCCATTTTTGTTATTGTCCGAAAATGGGGTAAAGCAAAAATAGACTTTCCCCTCTTTTCTATTTTTGGTGGAAGGAAACGCTGGAGTGAACGCTACGCTCCCCTGACCTTCTCACGAAAATTGAGAGCATGAAGACGTCATATCCTGACATTCGTAAGAGTCAGATCCATTAGACGCAAGATTAGCAGATCCTCTCATCTTCATGCGACTTAGTAAACGTCTTTTCTGATCGTTTTGCAACAGCCTGAAGGAGTGTAAGCAACTCTGCCATGTCAGCACCTCAAATAGCAAATGCTCAATATGCGTTATGGAGAATCTGAGAGCTGTGCCAGGGTATTCGATGCCTGTTCGTCAGAGAAAACTGAAACTATGGAAGTCTTGATGTCACAGGAGCTGTGTGTCCGGAACGACAGATGTCCCAAGAAGGACAAAGGACAATGGGTAATTTTTAGGGTGCCAAAATGACTGACGCATAGTGACAAGGTTATTGTGCATCGGCGAAAATCTGTTGTCTGTTATCTATTTTTGGTACTGCTCAGCCGTAATCCATCATAAGGTACTCAGTGGTTCCTACTAGTGCTCCCTGCCTAGAGGGTTTGCATATGATGTCACAAGTCGCCATGCTGGAGTACACATGCTGCAGAGGTGCAGCGAAATGAGCCGTGCATGCCCCAATAACGTTACGTCAAACAATGGCGTGGCGCGCTTCACGCAACTCACGACACAGTTGGATCACACCTCTGCGCCCTGTGTACTCCAGAATGGCCGCCAGGATGATGTCATTGCAAAGCCTCTATATCACCAACGACACAGGAAGCGAGTGGTACGAACCCCTGATTACAGCAGGATACTACGCCTTCTCCCAAGTCCAAACCAATGGTTTTCAAACGTGAAATGTGGCAAAGGAAACAAGGTTATCTCCTACTGTTTTAAGAACGTGCGAGCCTCTTGTGATGTGCGAGTTTGCAGGGTGTAAGAGATGGCTTCATTGCACTTTCTCAAATCTGCCCACACAAGAATATCCGATTCCGACACGTTCAGATTTGGTTTCCTGAGAACACACCATCGGAACCGTCGCACAAATAACAGTGAGATTGAAATCCTATCGTTCGTGTGCCACCCCAACGCAATGAAGAGGCAACCCGATTCCACAACGGCATGCCTAAAATCGGAATCACTGCTCTGGTACCGGTAGTACCAAACGCAGAGAGTATGACCGAGTGGGAAAGGATGGGGAAGTAAGAATCTCTTTGAGGATAGTGAAGCGAACAGTCCTGCACCTTCCAGTGGAAGAGGGAAAGAAAATAGAAGACTTTAGCTCTTTAGGTTTCAGCTCAATGATGGACAGGATGAGATTCAGAAGCCTTGAAATGAAGTGGCGATCAAGATCTTGGTCGAGGTTCGTCAATGCAAGGTCAGCATCACTGGCATGGACGAATCAACAAAAATCCCGAAATCAAATCCACTGTGTTTCGAAAAACGTACGAAACACAGTGGTCAAAACTTTCTTGGTTCTTATTCAAATGGGCAGCAAATCTGTCCAGCTGAACGAGAACCAATGAGAGAGTCCGAAGGTGGTCGAAGGCTTATTTTCATCAAACGCAGACAACAATTGGCTGTTTGCGAAGTTTTTGCAGGCATTCAACATGGAGCACAATTCTATGGATGTGAATTTGACAAGGACTGCCTGATGCACAGGTTGTTTCCAACCAAGAAGACACCAGGCTGCACTTTCACATTGTCACGTTGAACCTGCAAACTCTTGCCACTTGGTGGCGCTGTGAACAGTTGTGCCCCCTTTTTCAACGTTTCCTCCTGTTGCAATGCATCAAGGACATTGTGACATGTGTTCTTGCATTGCGTTGCTCTCTGTTTGACGTTGTTGGTACTACAATGTACATGTACCGCTCACAGCACCGCCCTCTTGGGATAAAACCTCAAGTCGGTACCTTATTTCGAAATGCCTGCAAAAACCACCACAGCGCGCAACTGCTTTTGATGAAATTGTGCCCAGGATGATCCTGCAAGAAATGAGAATGTTAATAAGCACAGTTGACGTTCCATGATTGTAAGAATGTGTGCACATTCCTGAAGTTTTGAACTCTCTAAGGGTCCAGGGTGAATTGAGATTAATTTTATTTATGCACAATAACTAATGTGACCAAGATAAAAAAGGTCAGAATGTTCCTGAAGTTATTCCCCTGTGAACTTTTCCCTTTTTCAGCCCCCAATTTCACCCTCAGTCCTTATAGAGTAAAACCTACCCTTCGACTATTTACATACCGGGCTTTAATAATACCATGCCGTTTACTGCCTTTGGCATAGGTGTTGTCTGTGCATTTGCTGAAATGGTACGCTGATTATTACAGAAGTGTTCAAAAAACTGAAAAAATGTCAAAAAGAAGGGAAAGGAAAGTATGGGTAAAATCACTTTTTACAATTCCACATGCTTTGTGGACAAGCACCTTTTCCACAAAAATTTTTTTCACCACACACCCTCACTAAAAAGTGATTTTACAATTTAAGACAACACCAAATATGTAAAAAATTTAAATGTTTGAAAAAAACTGCCCTAAAGAAATGTATGAATATCATTTTTTATGCCACCAAGAATGGCCTTGATACATACCTTGGTCAGAAAATACAAGTGCCAGAGTGACGCTGAAAAATATTCCCGATATGAATCCCATCTTGGCAGTCTTGACCTGAAAATACACAAGAAATGGACATTCAGAACTGTTGTCTTCTTCATGCGAGGGTCAGTCATGACAGAACTGCAAAAAGTTCTGTTTCGCATGGGTATCAATTGGGTAATTCCAGCAACAGGCACGACAGGTGTCATGATCTTGAAAAATAAACCATCTGGGAATGCGACGATAATTGAAGGGTTGCGTGTGTTGGAGCTACAGACAAATTGCTGCTATACAGACAAATTGCTGTATTGTAAAAAGATGCCTGGAGGCGGCACGGGTTTGGCATAAATGCCGACTGAAAAACAAGATTTACGAGACAGTTTTTCCCAAGTTACCAATTCATGGAGTGGCATTCCACTCAACATTGCACGACATTGAAATAAGATCCTTTTCGATTCGGTTGAAAGTTGACATGAACCACTCTAGTCCTTGGCAAACATCACATTATATTTTGTTTTGTGGTCAAGCACCATCATCTCACAGCAATTGATTTTGCAGACACTATCAGACGAAATTAGACCAACTACTATACATTACATTTTTGGAGGTGATGGTGGACGGACGGACAGACAGAATCCGCTCAAATAAGAAGATATTTGTGACCCGTGACAGCAAAATGAGTCGGAATGCGGCTGAGAAAGAAGACCCAAGATGACACCAGCGAACAATTGCAGAAATGGACAAAGTCAAATTTCACAACGGGCAGACAATGCTGAAAATGAAATGGTCCATGGACCATGTGCTCACTGGGTTGGACATAATAGTCTAATGACATAGGGACGTGGGAGGTACATAGGGAGGTACATATCAGTTATGAGCAATCTGGGTCAAGTCATTCCCAGAAAAGACTTTGATGATTTTTGGGTTATGCCACCTGGCTGGCGGCCATATTGGATGTCCGATCGGGCCGAAACTTCACATGCACATAAAGGTCATCTGCAGGGGACCACATAGCACATTGGAGCGCTTTGGGTCAAGTCGTTCCTGAGTTACAGCACTTTGATGATTTTTGGGTTACGCCACCTGGCGGCCATATTGGATGTCCGATCGGGGCGAAACTNATTTTCGAAAGGAACCTTCCTATGGTCAATATGAATGTACCACGTTGAAACGAAAGCAATCCCTGCAGTCGTTCTCCCTTAAATGAGCGGAAACCAAAAGGTGAACGAACGAACGAACGAACGAACGAACGAACGCACGAACACACGCACACACGGACGAGTTGAAAACAGTATACCCCCACCAACTCGTTGGCGGGGGTGTTGGCGGGGGTATNACGAACGCACGAACGAACGAACGCACGAACACACGCACACACGGACGAGTTGAAAACAGTATACCCCCACCAACTCGTTGGCGGGGGTATAATAAACGCGGCTGAGGGGTGGTTATAAGCGCGACTTATGACCGTACGCCTCATTTTTTGCTGAATTTCAAGAATGGCAGACGGTAATTTGGGTGTGTTGGACGAAGTTGACTTAATGGCTATTTTATTCATAAAAACTAGCAAATGCTTTTACTTAAAGTTTTGCAGTACATTTACATTGGACATTGTTTTTCGAAGATGATTTCCCGACTCCGACCACAGTTCATCCAGTTTCCTGTAGGTGATGAAGTGAATGCCATTCAGCGATTACATTCTTTTTCGCATCGACCAACTCAGCAAAACTTCATTCTCAAGGTCGGAAATAGTTCCGCGATTTCCCCATGATTGTGTCTGTGCTTGTTAATGGTTTGCACTGCATTTGTATGGGCCTACCGTATAAGCAGGGTGATAAAACCGAGTTTGTGTAATGCCAGGTTTATTTCAGGTTGTGCAATGAACTCGGAATCGATTAAGCTGTACTTATGTCTGGTCATAAGTGCTACTTACGTGAAGTCGAGTTCGGGATATAAGTTTGACTCAGGTAACAACGACCTGAGCAACCGGGCATAAGTCTTAATCGTGCGATGATCACCCTTTTTGAATACGACCCAAGGTGTTTTAATGAAAATCAATTCAGAAAAGGTGATTTGTGCTGTGTGAGAGCTGGTTCCTGTAAATATGACATACAAGCTGCGTGGGCTTTTTGAAAGTGGCGGGAAAACAGTTCAGTGGCAGATTTTTGCCATTTTTTTTTGAAAATAATGAAATTTTGGAATAACGAATTTTTTTTATGAGGAACCAAAATCACATGTGGGTGGTGACAGGAAATTACAAATGTTATTTCATTGGCCTTAATCAAGATTTTTTGCAACAATTGAACATTTGGTTCCTGATTCTTTGCTTAATAACCAACATTCTATTCCCCGTATTTTTTTCACACAGGAAGTCAGGTTTAATTTAAAGGAAAGGTAAAACCACGAACAAAATTCCCAAAATGTGCTACACCTGTGAGCCACCATATCACCACAGCAAACACTAATTACAAAACACAATTAGGAAATACTTGAACCTGGGTCAATTAAATGGCAATAGTATACAATCATTTCCCTTCCTTGTAAGAAGTACCGATTCATGGGGTGGGCAAGACGAACCAAGAGCCATCTCATCCTATATTGACTATATAAACCTGTACATCTTTCCATGGATTGTGCACTTCACTAGCAAATTTACACTGGAATCAATCGTATGTGAATGATATTGTTTTGAAAGAAAACCTCAAGTTTGTAAGCTTTCCCTGCTCCGATTTCTTAGCTGCATCTGAAAAAACTTTGACTGGTGTGAGAGTGGGGTCAATCATTAACCTTGGTCAAGGAGGATTTTTAGTACCTGTATCACCTTGAAACCGAAACCAATTAACATCAGCAGTCTGTCCAGAAGACCGCAGGGTAGATTTTGATTCTTCTTATCATTTTTTCCTGCCTTCAGACTGCGAAAACGCCAGAATTCGGGAAATTTTGAAGAAGAATTTTGTAGCAGTCACATCATTTCTGCCAATATCATACTAAAATTTGACAAGAGTTTGTTTGTGTGTTGTTCGTGATTTTCTCCATGACTGACGAACGGATCGCCCCCAAACTTGGTATGCACAGGCAGACAGACCTGGGAAGTGTCCTTACGAAGCCCGAATTTTGATATGACTTATAGTTTTCGAAATATCAAGATACAAATCAAAATAACAATGCTGTTTACGCCTTTTGACGTCAACCACGACGTCATCAAGATTTCCGTCGCGTCATCCCTGACGTCGGCAACGTCATGTACGATGGAATGACCTCATTACACAACTCGAACGGGTATGACGTCATTATCTCCTCGTGACATATCTCGCATGAACTTAGCAGTTTCCCCACTGAACGGGTATTGCCTAGTAAATGAAAATTTTCCCCACTGAACGGGTACTGCCTAGTAAATGAAAATTTTCCCCACTGAACGGGTATTGCCTAGTAAATGAAAATTTTCCCCACTGAAAGGGTATTGCCTAATAAATGAAAATTGAGTAGTTCATGGATTTGACCTTGAAAGGTCAGCACTGAAGTTAGTCCAGCATTCTCTTCATAACTGACCAACAGCCCGCATCTTGTAGTAAAGCGATCATCTGCTGCATGAAGTGAGTAATCCAGAGTAGCCAATGGTCAGTCAGTCCATTCATTCATTTAACTGCTGCCCAGTGGCCTCAGGGGGCACAAGGGGACAAAGTGGGATCAAAATAGCTGCACAACAGATGTGAGGTGAATTTTGAAGTCTCGCAAATCATGATGAATGAAAGGTTGTAGTCTGTATCAGTTTAGTGGAGGCTAGATTCAAAACTGCTGCACAAAGATTTCTAAGGCTGGGAAAACTTGAAATTCATTGAAATTCTTTGAAAATTCATGGAATTTTTCACCTCATCAATGGAAACACCCAACTCTATTGACTTTGACAACAGAAGGTGGTAGAAATGATCAATCCAACATATCAGAATTGGGAACCATGCATTCAGTTGTTTTTGTCCACCTGGTGAAAATTTAATTGTCTTTCATTCCTCAGGTACATTTACACCAGGGGCGGATCCACGATTTCGGAAAATAGGGGGCGCACTGTGCTAGAAACATTGAAATCTGCAGTGAATTTCAATGATTTGCTCCAAATTTCAGAATTTCAGTTGATTTTACAGATTTGTTTGCCAAAAGGGGGCGTGCGCCGGGTGCGCCCCCCCCCCC